>CM040239.1:216030427-216325355 GCA_022545495.1 Chrysanthemum lavandulifolium
AAATGTTTAAAATCGATGAAAATGAGCTAAGTTTGCATAATTGGCGGTTTAGGTCCCCAAGTTTCAAAAGTTGTCGAAATAGTCCCCGAGCACTTATTTTAAAGAAAAATCACCAAAGGTCCTTTTAAAATCATAAGTTGTCAAAATTAGTCCTTTGGTGAAAAATATCAAAAGTTTTGAGAAATTACAAGTTTGGTCCTTCAAGTTTAAAAATTAGCAAAAATAGTCCTTGGAAATTTGAAAATGTCTATTTTGGTCCTTGTACTATTGAAACTTGGCAAAGTGACCATGAAACAACTTTGCAAATTTGGCGACTTTGGTCCTTGTTTTCAAAAATACAAATTGGTCCTATGTTATTAATACAACCCCTGGACCTTTGAACCCATTTGGACCCCGCCACAAGCCATTGAACCCGCCATTTCCACTGACCTCTCCCTTTGACCCCTTTTCAATATTAAGCCCGGTCAAACACCTCATGGTCAAACAAACGCACCCATGTGGTTTCCTCCAAAGTCTCCTCCTCACCCACCTGCCCCGCAACACTTCACCTCCCATCCTTCCACTCACAAACCCACTCCCTATTCCCCACCTCCACCAAACAACAAAGAAACATTTAATGCTTCCTCCTACACAAGTTATCGAGATAGTGGATTTTCCACTATCTTCATTTAGCGCCAAAATAAGAAATCAAGGGTGGAGATCAAAGGGCCAAATCAATGGCTAGGAATGAGAAGAAACCCTAATGAAGCTTATAAGAGATAGAAAGCGGAAGAAGCAAGTTGTCACCGCTTTAGACCAAGTTCTTAATTTCATGTTTAATCGCTTTTAATTTTCAATGTAATCAGAATCGGGTTTCAAGTTTTTATGTAATGAACAAGTAATTTATGTATCAATTCATCGCTTTAGCAACTCAATTCCGGTTTATGCTTGTTCTAATTTTCCCATAAAAACCATTCTTATCAAATTACAGTTTAGTTTGATGAGAGTGTTTGAAATTATTTGTTTAAGCTTGTTTTTGGTTAATGAAGTGAATTGGTGAAGTTTTATGGTTTGTAATTCAAAATTCCAAAACAGTCAACAAAAGTCAACTGTAAGATGAAATGGTTTGATTTGCTGAGATTGTGATGGATTTGGGTTGATATAGTATGGGTTGAGATCAGTTAGGATAGTGGTACTTTGATCTCAGTGGCAAGCCATTGTGGCTAGGACAATTGTAAGCTCTATTAATCTCATCTCAGTTATTACTCACAAATTCAGTACATTGCTAATTTGATAGTTTTTCATTTAAGATATTACATCAGTTTATTGTTAGTTGTATCTCTGAATCTGTTTTTGTAGCAGTTATGGTTTAAAACTGTGTGATTAGTGAATTTAACTTGCATATCAGTAGTAATATGGTGTTTGGATCAGTTGGTTAGCCTATGTTTGAGGCTTGTTCAGTGATTGATACCTGTTGGTTTAGGCTTGTTAAGCCCCATTGGACTCATAGCAGTCATCAAATTGCACCTGCATTAGCTCATAGTCAACATCACCATTTATCTGTCTTATTTGCTAATCTGTTGGAATTCTTGAAAAGCAAAAGCTTGATTTGTGTTCAAATTTAAGTAGAGTAGCTTAATATAACTTTGTTTTACCTTAAAACATCAATCTTAGTCCATTAAATTGGTTGCAAAGTTCATAAAAGTCAAATTTACAAAACTGTTTCAAAAGTCAAAACTTGGAAATCTCAGTTTTAACCCAACTTGGGTGATTTTTCATGGGTTCAGTTTTGGGCCAAATCAAGTGAAACTTGGGGTTTTTCTAGTTCAGCTGGTCTAGTTACTTATTATGATTTTTATTGAATTTTAGAAATTTTCTACAAGCTATAAATCGACTTGTCAATAAGGGCTTATCGCCTGTTCACAAACTCGATGAATCTTGAGTTTTCTCGATTCTTGCGAGCTTGTCTAGGTCTGATCTTTGGTTTAGAAGTAGCTAGCCAGGTCTAGTGTAGGTTCCCACTTTTGGTTTTGAGGCTCAGCTTATTAAGTAGCTTGTGCTTAAGCTTAAAAGTAGTAGCCTCAAACTGTTTTTAGCACTTGAGATCAAATCATCATATCTGTGTAGTTTGAATCTCAGAGGTTTAGGATAGTTGTATTTAGTTCATTTTGAGTACTTTTAACATAATATAGCTTCTATAATCAGTTGGTGGTCTTTGGTTTTCATTTGCTTAATACAAGTGCTTATTTATAAGCACTTTGCATTGCAGTTTCAATTTCTTACACACAAGCCACTATTTTTATATTTTTCTTACATTCAGTATATTAATTTAGACTTTTCCTGAATTTTTCATATTTTTCTAGTCCTGTTTGCTATTTTTCTTCATTTAAAACAGTTTTTTAAGTCATTTTAATTAGCTTTTAATACAATTAAATCAGAAAAACTTCAAAAAAATAAGTTTTTATTTTTCTTAGGTTAAGATAAATATAAAAAGTCAAAAAAATATTTTTCCAGATTTTTCTTAGTTAAATTTGTATTTTTAAGCAATTTAATTAGTTTTAAATAGTTTTTAATTCATAGAAAATAGAAAAATAATCAGAAAAATATAAAATTAGTTTTGAAAATTCTCTTTAGTTATTTTAGATTTTTCTAAGTCATAATTTCATTTTTCTAGCTTTATTTCATATTTTCTTATATTTTAGGGTATTATTAAATAGTTAAAAATAGTTTTTAATTAATAATAATTAGATAAATAGTTTTAAAAATAATTTTCTTTTTCTCAAAATTTTCTCTTATCATTAGGTTTGTAAAATGTCATTTCATATTTTTAGGATTAATATTGTCTCGGTTTTACATTTTCTTTTTACGTCGCGTAGTTTTTAATTTAAGTTTTATAAAGAAAAATCAAAACATCATTTTGCAAATAGTAATAGCATTTATTTAATATATTTTATCTTTTAATTTTCTTTAATTTGCATTTAAGCCCCTGTAATTTATAAACTTTTTCTTTAGGTATAATCGATCACAACTCTTTTTCGTTCAAATTCTCCGATCACTATTCGTTTGATTATTCTCGCCACACTGTTGGGACTTAACGACTGGGAAACACTATACTCTCCCGATCTTCATTGCATTTGGTTCGATTGTTTTAAGTTTGTTACGGTTGACCATTCATGAGTGGTCGACTTGTGTGACTAAACTCGACGGTTTGGCATCAATCAAATTTTCATGCCATTGCCGGGGGTATGCTAATTATCTTACGTTTAGCGATTCTCGATTTGAATATTCACTCCTTGTTCATACCATCTATATGTATTTATATTTTCTTATAAAATCCAAAATCCAAAACATCTTTAAAATCAAAAACCAAAAGATTTTCATTCTTTGTTTTACAACATGTTTTTCAAAAATACCAAAATATTCCTCTTTACCCTCTTACCCTTTTTGATTATTTATCCCTTTACCCTCTATCCATTTGATTCTAACTTCTCATGGAATCTCTCGACTACAAGAATTCGGGACTAATTTGAAAACTTCATACTTCATCACAAATGTCAAGAATTCGTGTTGTTCGTGATGATCCATTAATTCGTGTGGGAAATGGAGCGAGAAACCGGGTGACAAAGAACGGTACTTCCATCCGATAATGGAGGTGCTAATCGTCCAACCTACGGTTGTCCAAAGATCTAACCCTCAATTGCTCCTAAGCCGTCTAAAATTGATCCTAAACTTTCACAATTTACGGTTAAAAGCAATCATGCGAAATTTAGACCGGTGACTAGCAAGAATGACTTGCCTAATCTTCACGATTCTCAAGAACCGAGCCGGAGACCATAACTAAGTGGTGGAAATTGCTAGCTCTCGAGCACACCACTTGTCCCACCTCCGGATTTTTCAAAATGTTCTTGAGACTTGATAGTCATTCGGATCACCATGTTGGTTTTCTAGATTCTTTGAATGAACCGATTCTTCTCATTACTCTCAAATGAAATCGTTTATTCCTTGTGTCGGTTGTGGAGAGCCTCTTTTGGTTCACCACATCGTTGGTGTGCGTGTGTACAATGTGGTAATGATATTCATAACGGAGTTGTTTGTTTTGTGGTTCGAGGAATTCATTTGATTATGATCTAATCCGAACTCATTTAACGACCCTCAAACTTTTCCAATTACCCACCACGCCCGACTTATCTTCATATAATCAACATAATCTGTGAATTTTGTGGAGGTCCTCACCAAGGATTTGAGTGTCAATCCGGAAACACGTTTGTCTATGAGCAGTTTTCGGTGATGCTCGAACTTTGGTTATGACAAATATCCATATAATCCACGGTCCAGACTCAGCAGTTTCTTGTTGTGAGAATTATGGAGGTCCTCACAATAATCTTCAATGTCAACCGTGGAATCAAAATTACTATACTTCCGGTTTGACAATTTCCAACCTCCATGACACCATACGGTTCAAACTCCACCCGAGTTGTTGCTAAAGAAATTTCCCAAGATTTTGAAACCGCAATGAAAACACTTGATGATATGATTCAAAACTTTAAGAATCAAGTGAGTGGTGAGAAAACCATGGGAGAAGCGCTAGTCGAAGAAGCGAGAGGCCGCAAATCTAGGGAAGAATTATTAGTCCTAGAGCATGCGGCTCAGGCGTTCCCAATTTCTTAAGGCGCTATGTATGATGATGATGATGAGGAGAGTTTTATCCTTTTAAAGATAATATTTCTCAACTCCTCGATCAGGTTGATATCCCAGCGGTTGAGATTCCATCTCAAACAAGCGCTATCACACAGCTCCAGCTCACCTCTCACGAATATGGGGGACGAGCATCTTGACACTTGTTCACGAAAAGGAATCGGACAATTCATAAAGTCTAGTGTTGAGAACCTTGTCCCAATCCAGAGAGTCACGGAACTTCGATCATATGTGTGATTCTTCTTCCCTCTTGAGTGTTCAAAGATCATTTTGAAACTTTCTTCAATTTTAGCGAAGATTGTGCATCATATGGAGACATCGAGTATGTTGAGGCATCACTTCCACTGTCGATGTCGATCATCTTCTTGAGGAGTTCACCGATGAACTCACTCACATCAATCCACTTTCATCGAAATAGCGATGTTCTCTTTGATTTCAAGCCGATCCGGGAGGCGAAAGTCTCCTTGATAATGATCGTTCACTCACTTCTTTCCCAACGGTCCAATAGAGAATATTAATCACTTTGTTCTGAAGCATTCAAAACAACTCTCACTAATCCTCTATTTGAATTCGACTACGAATTCACTTTAATTTCGAGAATCCACTCTTTGATACTCGGACCGAGGATAGTGATGAGCCCATAATGGAACAAGAGTTCACAATTTCACTTCATGTGAATGATTCTCTTCATGAAGAGTTCTCGGTGAACTCTCTCATGACATATCTCCTCGGAACATGATCATTTCTATTTTGATCTTGAGGATGATATTGGCTCGGAGGAAGGTGTACTCTATCATACGAGTTTGCTTATTGATGATACTACCTCACCCTTCCTCCCGATATATCGCATTTGAGGATGAAGAATGGATCTTGATTGTTATCAAAATCTTTCTTCCTTTCCTCAAATATCTTGTGATTCTCTTCATCTTCACTTCTTGAGAATGAAGACACTATCTTTGACCCGGCATTTTCATTTATCATTTTGAGCGGTTCTATGTATATCTCATCGGTGTGGATCTTTCGCGTGCTTCAAATGTTTGTCGAACATCTTGAATGAAAGTCCGATGGAGATTGTTTCTTCCACTTTGCTTCCCATGAACCAATTAATTGGGTCGAGTCAAGCTAGCGACTCGGTAATCAAAACGATGAGTTAAACATGGGTTTTCACCCGTGTGTGCCACCTAGTGTGGGGAGTTGCCCATTGTTGTATATAAGTAAAAAAAAAAAAAAAAAAAAAAAAAATCTCTTTCAAATAATTGGCGAGTATTTTCCTTTTCGTTCTTTGTTTCGGCATAACCGCCGGTACTTTGAATATTGAGGGCAATATTCATTTCTAGTGTGGAAAGGCAATTCTCGCGAATTTTATCATGTAATTATACCTTTAATTCCCCATTTTTGGCCAAAATTATTTTTGGAGTAAGTGTTTTGCACTTACTCGACTTTTACTGATTATCATCCGCCATGTCTAATAAACAAAAGGATTGGCTAATCCAGAGCAAACGGCTCTTGGTAAAGATATCTCAAATCGTTGACTTGCAATTTGCCCAAAATTGTATGGTGTTGACTCACCATATCTTTAATTAGTGAAGAGTTGGCTAGCCCGCAAGTTTATGGCTTGTGGTAAAGGCGATGGAAAACCATAATTGGTAATCGACTCACCAAAGATAATATTGATAATTTATCTAAGAGTTGGCTAGTCCGAAGCTAACGGCTTCTATTAAAGACAAATCAAATCCGTTGGAAGGCGGTGGTTTGCTCAAAATCACATGGTTATCGGTGTACCATAGTTCTTACTTGAACCAGAAACAATTGGCTACTCGAAGTAATGGCTTTTGGTAAAGAGATTCAAATCCATTAAGTTTTTCTCAAAAGATTGCTAGGGACTAGCAATAGTTTAGTATGGGGGATTGATGAGTGTGTAAATACTCATCATTTTGGTCAATCTGAATCGCAAAGCGTTTAAAATGCTCGAAATGCATCAAAATCACGAAAATATCTCAAAATTGCATTTATATGTTTCGGATGCAAAATGTTTAAAATCGGATGAAAAATGAGCTAAGTTTGCATAATTGGCGGTTTGGTCCCCAGTTTCAAAAGTTGTCGAAATAGTCCTGAGCACTTATTTTAAAGAAAAATCACCAAAGGTCCTTTTAAAATCATAAGTTGTCAAAATTAGTCCTTTGGTGAAAAATATCAAAAGTTTTGAGAAATTACAAGTTTGGTCCTTGAGTTTAAAATTGGCAAAAATAGTCCTTGGAAATTTGAAAATGTCTATTTTGGTCCTTGTACTATTGAAACTTGGCAAAAGTTACCCTTGAAACAACTTTGCAAATTTGGCGACTTTGGTCCTTGTTTTTCGAAAATACAAATTGGTCCCTATGTTATTAATACAACCCTTGGACCTTTGAACCCATTTGGACCCCCATACAAGCCATTGAACCCTGCCATTTCCACTTGACTCTCCCTTTGACCCCTTTTCAATATTAAGCGGTCAAACACCTCATGGTCAAACAAACGCACCCTTGGTTTCCTCAAAGTCTCCTCCCACCCCTTTATGCGCAACACTTCACCTCCCATCCTTCCGCTCACAAACCCACTCCCTATTCCCCACCTCCACCAAACAACAAAGAAACATTTAATGCTTCCTCCTACAAGTTATCGGAGATAGTGGATTTTCCACTATCTTCATTTTAGCGCCAAAATAAGAAATCAAGGGTGGAGATCAAAAGGGCAAATCAATGGCTAGAATGAGAAGAGAAACCTAATGAAGCTTATAGGAGATAGAAAGCGAAGAAGCAAGTTGTCTTTGCTTTAGACCAAGTTCTTAATTTCATGTTTAATCGTTTTAATTTTCAATGTAATTTGTAAGCGGGTTTCAAGTTTTATGTAATGAACAAGTAATTTATGTATCAATTCATCGGTTTAGCAACTCAATTCCAGTTTATGCTTGTTCTAATTTTCCCTTAAAAACCATTCTTATCAAATTACGTTTTAGTTTGATGAGAGTGTTTGAAATTGTTTGTTTAAGCTTGTTTTTGGTTAATGAAGTGAATTGGTGAAGTTTTATGGTTTGTAATTCAAAATTCCAAAACAGTCAACAAAAGTCAACTGTAAGATGAAATGGTTTGATTTGCTGAGATTGTGATGGATTTGGGTTGATATAGTATGGGTTGAGATCAGTTAGGATAGTGGTACTTTGATCTCAGTGGCAAGCCATTGTGGCTAGGACAATTGTAAGCTCTATTAATCTCATCTCAGTTATTACTCACAAATTCAGTACATTGCTAATTTGATAGTTTTTCATTTAAGATATTACATCAGTTTATTGTTAGTTGTATCTCTGAATCTATTTTTGTAGCAGTTATGGTTTAAAACGTGTGATTAGTGAATTTAACTTGCATATCGGTAGTAATATGGTGTTTGGATCGGTTGGTTGCTTTGTGTTTGAGGCTTGTTCGATGATTGATACTGTTGGTTTAGGCTTGTTAAGCCCCATTGGACTCATAGTGAGTCATCAATTGCACTGCATTAGCTCATAGTCAACATCACCATTTATCGTCTTATTTGCTAATCTGTTGGAATTCTTGGCTTAAAGCTTGATTTGTGTACAAATTTAAGTAGAGTAGCTTAATATAACTTTGTTTTACCTTAAAACATCAATCTTAGTCCATTAAATTGGTTGCAAAGTTCATAAAAGTCAAATTTACAAAACTGTTTCAAAAGTCAAAACTTGGAAATCTCAGTTTTAACCCAACTTGGGTGATTTTTCATGGGTTCAGTTTTGGGCCAAATCAAGTGAAACTTGGGGTTTTTCTAGTTCAGCTGGTCTAGTTACTTATTATGATTTTTATTGAATTTTAGAAATTTTCTACAAGCTCCAAATCAGCTTGTCAATAAGGGCTTATCTGCCCTGTTCACAAACTCAGTGAATACTGAGTTTTCTCAGTTTCTTGCATAGCTTGTCACAAGCTCATAAGAGCTTGTCTAGGTCTGATCTTTGGTTTAGAAGTAGCTAGCCAGGTCTAGTGTAGGTTCCCACTTTTGGTTTTGAGGCTCAGCTTATTGAGTAGCTTGTGCTTAAGCTTAAAAGTAGTAGCCTCAAACTGTTTTTAGCACTTGAGATCAAATCATCATATCTGTGTAGTTTGAATCTCAGAGGTTTAGGATAGTTGTATTTAGTTCATTTTGAGTACTTTTCATTTTTCTTGTCACGAGTGACCTTGATTGATTCATACAACTCTTTGAAATGCAACTTAACTTTAGCATTTTCAGCTTAAAAACACTCATTTTCATTTTGTAGTTCATTGATGGCATTTTGAAGTTAGAAATTCTGAGAATCTAAAGGTGATGGTATATGGGAGCCAACCACTTCACTCCTATTTCCCTTCAATTGGGAAATTTGAGCTTTCAACTTTTGGGTCGTTTTGCAGTGAGCTTGAATCCGTTCATCATGTGTACTTATTTCAAAATATGCATCAAATTCAGGAGCATCCAAAGATGTCTTTGCATTTGAGGTTTTGATTCTTTCTTCCAGATGTTGATATTTAATTGCAAATCAAGATAATCAACCTCTAATTTAGAAAAATACCTGATCATGTTATCATGATCATCTTTTTGGATTTTATCTTGCAATTTTGAATTCTCGGTTTCAAGCTCATTTACACGATCTTGGGAAACTTTAAATGCAATAGACAAATCATGAAATTGAGAAGCAGTTATGGCATAATTTGTGATAGTATAAAACGCGACATGCGCAATACATCTGGCAATCAAATTCTCATTAAGAATGTGAATATTCTTTCTATCAATCTCATAGATTTTAAGCTCATATGCATTATTTCTTGCCTCGTTTTTCATTTCATTAAACATCTTTTTCATTTCTTTAACCTCAGTATCTAGGGCCTTTTGAATACCCTCGAATAGTTCTTTCAATTGTTTAAAGAATGGAATAACCTCAGTAAGATAACAATCTTTTGTTTGCTCAAAAACCCCTTTCCCCTTCAGTAATAACCGTTGGTGTGATTCTCTTCTTACATGTTTTATCAAAATCAAAGTTGGTAAATCACGTATATGCTAATTAAGGTTTTGCATTGTGTAGGAAGAGTTTTAGGCACTAAATGCATAGCTGTATTGGGAGGATAAATCGTAGCCGCAGGTAATTTCCTAAGAGGAGGATTATTTTCAACGAGTTCTTCGGCCTTTCTCTTATCCATATCTAACTTCCAAAACACTTGTTCAGGGGTTAATTTAGTCTGAGGTTTGAACGTGGCTAAGAAGTTTTCCTTAGAATAATTGGGAGATTTGATATTTCATCTTTTCTCCACACATTTAGGTTCCTTCATTTTCTTATCCATTTTCTCTCTAGAGGCATTTTTTAAGTCTATGTCTTCTTCTGTGATTTGTACACAAGTTGGCTTTTGTTTGGGCTTAAGAATCTCACTACCATCATAAATCACTTTTTGGCTTTCTTAAGGTACACAAGATTTGGGTCTTCTACAAGGTTTTCAATGTGTTTATCACTTAATACTATGTGATTTGTAATCATGTGAGTAGTCTGAATGGTTTTTCCTTGTATGTACAACTTGTTTTCAAGTTTGTTCTTTAAAGTTTTAAGGTTGGAAAAATCATTTAAGAGTTTAGATTCCTTTTCTTTGAATTCCTGTTTAAGCGTTTTTACATTTTCATGTATTTCTTGTTTTTGCTTTACAGTTTGATTAAGTTTCTCTTGTAAGGAATTTAACTCTTGTTTTAACATTTCTTCCCTTAAATTACATTTAGAGATTAGTGTACGCATTTGGAAATCCATTTCCTACTCACATGTGGTAAGCTCAAATTTAGCACGTTGTTCATAGATGGCAACTTGATCCTTATATATATTTAGCTTAGTGGTCTGGGAGTCATCAGGCATATATTCAGTATACTTATTAAACACATATTCATCATTAATGGCAGAAGATGCACCACTTGGTACAACATGACTTTCATCGTGCTTTACATATTGTTCATATGGGATAACATTGCTATTTCCCATATTTACAATATCTTACTCAACGAATTCTATTGGTTGTACTTTATTGGGATTTTTTTTGCTCATCAACCACATCATATAGTTTTAGTACCTCTGATATGACTGAAGCATGGGAAGGACCAACATGTTGAGGTGATGAAACCATGGGATAAATATTAGAGATGAATAGAGTATGTGCCGTTGGTTCATCATCAACATCATAGTCGAAGGCATCACAGTCAACAACCTGGAAGATGTTGAGATCATTCTGTGCCAAATCATACACTGGCTGTTCATCCACGTCAGCATCAAACGTGTTGCCATTCCCTTCAGCAAGAAACAACAACTCCTCCTCATCTAACACTGCTCCACTATCTTGTGCATGCATCAGCAGCATCTTATCCTTGAAGTACTCAGCATTTTGTGGATGCTTAGGTTGAGTGCAGTTCCTTGCAATATGCTCTACACCACCACAGTTGTAACACTTAATTGGTTTTCCTTGACCTTGAACCACTATCCCTCCTCTGTTCTGAGCCCCCACATAACCAGTTGCAACATTTCCCCGTGCAACATTCCTTTGGTTCACATTTTATCTTTGATAAGGATTTAAAACATACACTTTTAAGGGGTCATTTAAGCCCTTAATCGCCCACTTTTATATTCGTTACTGCTTAATTTCATTCCTTTTCACTTTTTAGGTCTCTTGGAAGTAAAATGCTGGAATGATGCATTTTTGGATGTAAAGGGTGAATATATGAAGAAAATGGCTAAGTCAAGATCAAGACACTCAAGCTGGCTGGAATAACACCGACGGCCTCCCAAGCAGGCGGCGCGTTCCTATTTTGTGACGACTCGGGAGGCGAATTTGCTATTTTACACCTAACGCGTCGGGGCTTTGAAGAGTAAGGCGTCGCGAAGACTTTTCTTCTCGAGGCGGCCTAAATCCAGTTCGCACGACGTCACGGTGAAGATCGACGGCGGCCACAACCACAACAGACGCCGTTCCAACGATGACTTGCCAAGGCGAAACCCTAATGGCGGTGATCGGCGGCCCTAACAATAAGGTGGCCACGCATATGTAAAATTATATATAGAAATCGAATTTTCGACTTTAGGGAGGTAGACTTGTGGAGTAAAAACCTAAAGCGATTTTGGTGCGGTTTGGACGATATTTGGGGTTCTCATACCTATTTTACATCAAGATAAGTAATTTACTTCATTGATTTCAATATGTCTTCAATTGTATGTGTGATGAGTGTGTAAATACTCATCATTTTTAATCAATCTGAGCTAAAACGTTTAAAATGCTCGAAATGCATCAAAATCTTGAAAATATCTCAAAATTGCATTTATATGTTTCGGATGCAAAATGTTTAAATCGGATGAAAAATGAGCTAAGTTTGCATAATTGGCGGTTTGAGTCCCCAGTTTCAAAAGTTGTCGAAATAGTCCCGAGCACTTATTTTAAAGAAAAATCACCAAGGTCCTTTTAAAATCATAAGTTGTCAAAATTAGTCCTTTGGTGAAAAATATCAAAAGTTTTGAGAAATTACAAGTTTGGTCCTTGAGTTTAAAATTGGCAAAATAGTCCTTGGAAATTTGAAAATGTCTATTTTGGTCCTTGTACTATTGAAACTTGGCAAAGTTACCCTTGAAACAACTTTGCAAATTTGGCAGCTTTGGTCCCTTGTTTTTCAGAAAATACAAATTGGTCCCTATGTTATTAATACAACCCCTTGGACCTTTGAACCCATTTGGACCCCCCACAAGCCATTGAACCCCTGCCATTTCCACTGACCTCTCCTTTGACCCCCTTTTCAATATTAAGCCGGTCGAACACCTCATGGTGAAAACAAGCACCCACTTGGTTTCCTCAAAAGTCTCCTCCTCACCCACTTTATCGCAACACTTCACCTCCCATCCTTCCATTTCACAAACCCACTCCCTATTCCCCCACTCCACCAAACAACAAAGAAACATTTAATGCTTCCTCCTCTACAGTTATCGAGATAGTGGATTTTCCACTATCTTCATTTTGGCTCCAAAATAAGAAATCAAGGGTGGAGATCAAAGGGCCAAATCAATGGCTAGGAATGAGAAGAGAAACCCTAATGAAGCTTATAAGAGATAGAGAAAGCAGAAGAAGCAAGTTGTCACTGCTTTAGACCAAGTTCTTAATTTCATGTTTAATCGTTTTTAATTTTCAATGTAATTTGTAATTGGGTTTCAAGTTTTTATGTAATGAACAAGTAATTTATGTATCAATTCATTAGTTTTAGCAACTCAATTCCAGTTTTATGCTTGTTCTAATTTTCCCGCCAAAAACCATTCTTATCAAATTACAGTTTTAGTTTGATGAGAGTGTTTGAAATTGTTTGTTTAAGCTTGTTTTTGGTTAATGAAGTGAATTGGTGAAGTTTTATGGTTTGTAATTCAAAATTCCAAAACAGTCAACAAAAGTCAACTGTAAGATGAAATGGTTTGATTTGCTGAGATTGTGATGGATTTGGGTTGATATAGTATGGGTTGAGATCAGTTAGGATAGTGGTACTTTGATCTCGATGGCAAGCCATTGTGGCTAGGACAATTGTAAGCTCTATTAATCTCATCTCGATTATTACTCACAAATTCAATACATTGCTAATTTGATAGTTTTTCATTTAAGATATTACATCGTTTATTGTTAGTTGTATCTGAACTGTTTTTATGCAGATTATGGTTTAAAGCGTGTGATTAGTGAATTTAACTTGCATATCGGTAGTAATATGGTGTTTGGATCGGTTGGTTGCTTTGTGTTTGAGGCTTGTTCGATGATTGATACATTGGTTTAGGCTTGTTAAGCCCATTGGACTCATAGCTTGATCATCAAATTGCACCTGCATTAGCTCATAGTCAACATCACCATTTATCCATCTTATTTGCTAATCTGTTGGAATTCTTGAAAAGCAAAAGCTTGATTTGTGTTCAAATTTAAGTAGAGTAGCTTAATATAACTTTGTTTTACCTTAAAACATCAATCTTAGTCCATTAAATTGGTTGCAAAGTTCATAAAAGTCAAATTTACAAAACTGTTTCAAAAGTCAAAACTTGGAAATCTCAGTTTTAACCCAACTTGGGTGATTTTTCATGGGTTCAGTTTTGGGCCAAATCAAGTGAAACTTGGGGTTTTTCTAGTTCAGCTGGTCTAGTTACTTATTATGATTTTTATTGAATTTTAGAAATTACTATATATATTAAACGTCATTTAAAACTACGTCGTTTAACGTCATTCAAACCTACGTCGTTTTGATGGCCCATTAGCAGGCTTATTTGGTCCACCCTTTGGGCTTCTCATAGTTTTAGGTTTGGCCTGCTTGGTTGGCTTAAATTTTCCCCTCTTCCCAAAATTCGGGGCATCCTAATGCTATATCATTTGTCAAACCAAAAATTCAGACTCATCCACAAATAACACAACCCTAAACAAAACAAATCTTCAGATTTAGGACCGACACACAGGTGTCTGAGTTGAAGCAGCTTTCAGTCTATTTGATAAAGATGGAGATGGTCAGTTGATTTTGGATAAAATCGAAGGGGGTTTTCTTACTAATCTCAAACTTTCCACAAGCTTCTCATACACACGCATCTCGATTTCCACCGCCTTCACGATTTTACACAACGCATATCACCCCAAATCCCATTTTTTTTAAGTTTATCAAGCTTAATTCAGATTTTATGGTTTTTGTAGGATTATATTTTTTTACAAGTATATGATTTTGTTGAAATCAGTAATGATTTGAATGCGTCATGTTGTCTGATAGGTCGAAGAAGAGTGGAGAGGTGGTAACGCTTCTGTAAGAGTTATTGGTTTGGACTTCAACACTCCAAGATAGACTATTGAAGGTATACTGTATTTTTGGTTTGTGAAATTAGTTGTTTTATTATGTTGTAATTTATGATCATGTTTTTTGGGAGTGTTTGGAATATGGAAAAGTGGTGCATATATTAGCTTAATCTATTTGGAAAAAACTATTAAATAGTTTCATAAGATTATGACTTTTAAAGAAGGGCATACAATGAAAGCATAAAGTGAATCCTTGAGTATGGTACAAGGTTGGTTTGGAACTCGGTAACATCCACGTTTAAGGCTCCATCAAAGCGTATGGTAGCTTTTGTAATCAAATTTTATTATTTATAATTATCTTAAAAATCATTCTTGATTTTCTTACCTATTAATCAGCGTGACCCAACCATAATCGCCATATCGGGAACAACAACGAGAATATATGCATTATTAGAGTTCTGACTTTGGAGGTGTGGTGATGATAAGGGAATATGAAATATAGTTCATGTTGCAAGCGACGCATTGGGAATTTCTACAAAATTGTTCTCCCGAAGAAAGTTGTTTAAGTCTTCCGGATATGCTTACTTCTAAACACCCGACGAGTTATGTATTTAATACTTTCGTTCACATGATAGCATTTTGTGGCGTGGTTGTCGAGCAAAAGCAACAAGTTACCGTGTTTACGGATCTTGTTCTCATTCTTGTCATTTTGGTAATATAATAGATCATTTGTAGGCGACCTTATCTTGAATGGTAGAATGTATTATAAGCGTTCATAAGTTTTGCTCTTGATAAACAAGGTATCGATGTTCTTTTTAGTAGCTTTTTTATTGATTCTTTGCTAATGTGCTTTTTATATTCTATACATTAAAATTATTTACTTACGAGCGATGCGTGATGCATCAACTTTATCGGGAAAGCCAACGACGAAGGGTCCAACAGTTTAAGAGGAAAGTAGGCAAACTTATGATCTCATGCCCGATTATCTTTGTTAAAAAAGGGTAAGATTAGTAATGGCAAAACTATCATTTCATGCCATTATAGCAAACCCGTCTATTTTATTAAGCAATGGTTGAAAATACATGCTACCAATGCATATTTATCTTTGTTAAATCTTACGATTCTTTGAACTCGGATGATAAATGGATGTGCGCGCTACGAGACAACGAAAGATCAAAAGTGATGTGTACTTTTGACAAGTTCTTTCAAGTTCGAGTTTGTCTTATATGATCATTTTGTAAACTTAGATCGAAATGACCATCAAGCTGTGTTTGTCTTGAATTTGGTAGTGGTACTTTAAGGATTGTTTGATCTTTGCATAAAGTTAATTTGCAAAGGTTGTTTGGTATTAAGTTTAGTTTCATAGCGACATTATACAAAGTTCCAAAACCATTTTTTTAATACTAGAATGGAATCAATTGTTGCTGATACTGACATGCATTAGATAAATGGAGCTTTATGTTTGAAAAAAAAAAGATTTCAACTGTAAATTGGATGGCTCTGGATCTTATTTTGTTATCATATGTTTAAGCAGGAAGTGGAATGTTACCTGTGAGGTGTAAGATTTGAAGGCTAAAATCACGAAGTTGCAGCCGGGAAGAGGTGAGACGTGTTTTATATTATAACATAGACTTTAACCATTGCATACGTTCATTCTTATGTTATTCATACAATTCACATTTCTTTAACACTGTTATTGTTAACTGTGTAGTTGTCGGTATAGACACTGTAAGTTCTAGATATGGTTATATGAAGTCTAGATTATGTGATAATGACGTTTCTTCCATGTCTTCCATGCGTAGATCTTATGTCAGCAAACGGTGGCAGATGTTGGAATTGGAGAAGGCGCTGATAAATTTTCAAAGGGAGATACGAGAAGAAGATGACTGGGATGCTAATTCGGTTAACAATCTAAGTAGATAAGCATGTAAGTTTGTATAAAACTTTATTAATTGATGTATTGCTTTTGGTTTTGTATAAAGATTGTAATTCTTGAAATTAAATTTCTTAAAACTTTTTGGCGTGTTAGGTTTTAGTTTGATTAAGGTCAATGGTTATGTTATTTCTAGGACCTTGATTATATTGTTTCTTTGCGACTAACAACCACGTTAAGCAGTCGGTTGGAAGTAACATTTTGTGTTTCAGTTGAGCGTCTTGTTGTAAGAGGTATAGAGTCAAGGTCTTGATATGTATTCCTTTTGTTAATGTGAAATCTAAATTTAGGAAATGCTAAACCGATTCCTATTTTGTTTCAGTTGCCTTTGGGAAAAGAAATTTGGTGGCGTGATTCGCCAAGAAAAAAGACTCACAGCTTTGGTGTCTTGGGATCGTTTTCTTGGTGAATCTTGATCACCACTTATGATTTCCGCCATCTTTTAAGTCTCATTGTAAGCGAAGAACAATCGATGTTGTCTCAAAGAAAGCGGAGGAGACTCCAAAAAATAGGGATCAAACTGCCGTCTGAAGACCACGTTTGGCCAATGTGCAAATTAGATAAAGATGATTTGGGACGTAATTTCTTCTTATAGTCTTATTTAGATCAAACATATCAAGTTTTATTTGATCTAACATGTGTTTGATGAAGTGCTCAATGTTTGGCGGAAGACTAGCTGGAATACACTGCGGATCTTGGAGATCTTATTTGTAAGATATTAGAATTTGCTAAACCCATAGCACTAATGTCCTTCTTTTATACTTGGTTTGAACAAATACATTCTGTAGCTCAAAAATTTTTAGCGATATATTTGGCTATTGTCTTGACCAACAACAACTTTATGCATTAGCAATAAAGTCGTTTCAATATATGCATAAATGGGTTGAACATGCTTACATAAATTATATTACATTTGTAGATCGAACTTTGAAATTTAGCTTAGTCAAAAGTTGAGAAAATGGTGAGCGACGCACCGCGCAACACAATGCACCACCTATACTAAAGCGTTATTGCTATGTAGAAACATAGCATAAAACATTAACAAAACAACTAAACTACAATTCTCCCAAAAATATCAAAATATTCAAAACCGCCAAATCTCGACGCCGCGCCGCAGCGGCGGACCGGCGTCAACTAGTTTTCTACAAGCTCCAAATCGACTTGTCAATAAGGGCTTATACGCCTGTTCACAAACTCGATGAATCTTGAGTTTTCTCGATTCTTGCATAGCTTGTCACAAGCTCATAAGAGCTTATCTAGGTCGATCTTTGGTTTAGAAGTAGCTAGCTGGTCTAGTGTAGGTTCCCACTTTTGGTTTTGAGGCTCGACATTGAGTAGCTTGTGCTTAAGCTTAAAAGTAGTAGCCTGTTGTTTTTAAAGACGAGATCAAATCATCATATCTGTAGTTTGAATCTCGGAGGTTTAGGATAGTTGTATTTAGTTCATTTTGAGTACTTTTAACATAATATAGCTTCTATAATCGGTTGGTGGTCTTTGGTTTCATTTGCTTAATACAAGTGCTTATTTATAAGCACTTTGCATTCGATTTCAATTTCTTACACACAAGCCACTGTTTTATATTTTCTTAGATTCGATATATTAATTTAGACTTTTCACGAATTTTTCATATTTTTCTAGTCTGTTTGCTATTTTTCTTCATTTAAAAGCAGTTTTTAAGTCATTTTAATTAGCTTTTAATACAATTAAATCGGAAAAACTTCAAAAATAAGTTTTATTTTCTTAGGTTAAGATAAATATAAAAGTCAAAAAATATTTTCGATTTTTCTTAGTTAAATTTGTATTTTTAAGCAATTTAATTAGTTTTAAATAGTTTTTAATTCATAGAAAATAGAAAATAATCGGAAAAATATAAAATTAGTTTGAAAATTCTCTTTAGTTATTTTAGATTTTCTAAGTCATAATTTCATTTTTCTAGCTTTATTTCATATTTTCTTGTATTTTAGGTATTATTAAATAGTTAAAAATAGTTTTAATTAATAATAATTAGATAAATAGTTTTAAAAATAATTTTCTTTTCTAAAATTTTCTCTTATCATTAGGTTTGTAAAATGTCATTTTCATATTTTAGGATTAATATTGTCTCGGTTTTACATTTTCTTTTATACGTCGCGTAGTTTTTAATTTAAGTTTTATAAAGAAAAATCAAAACATCATTTGCAAATAGTGATAGCATTTATTTAATATATTTTATCTTTTAATTTTTTAATTTGCATTTAAGCCCCTGTAATTTATAAACTTTTTCTTTAGGTATAATCGATCACAACTCTTTTCCGTTCAAATTCTCTCGATCACTATTCGTTTGATTATTCTCGCACAGCTCGTTGGGACTTAATGACCTGGGGAAACACTATACTCTCCTGATCTTCATTGCATTTGGTTCCAGACTGTTTTAAATTTGTTACGGTTGACCATTCACAAGTGGTCAGCTTGTGTGACTAAACTTGACGGTTTGGCATCGATCAATGTGTGTATGCTTGCATGTTTAACATGTTCGGCTAAATTTCTTATGTGTTTGCTTAGATCTATGAAACCTAGTTATTAATTATTGATTGGTTGTCTCTTATCTTAATTGTAATTGGTTTAGGATTGCACTAGGCCATCGTTGTGTTTTTAATGCTTGAGTAATCTTTGTGATCCTTAGTTTATAACTACCTAGCATAATTGTAGGCTAAATATCCAAAGATAACATTAGTGTTAGTTTATGAATACTAGAGATCTCGTAGGCAATAACCTTAAGGTATACTTAAAGAGTTAAGGATAAAAGCATACCCTACGACCTTAGAAGACACAACGCGTTAAGAATAAGGACGTGACAATTCAACCACCAATAAAAGATAACTAGGGAGTAATAGTATCTAGGTAGACACATTTTAATTATCATACGAGCACACATCAAATAGAAATAGACAACCCTTTAGTTTAGATAATTAGATAATTAGAGTAATTGATAGAAGTACCAAAACCCCAAATCCAAACCCGAGATTTTACCTTAGCTTTATAAAAATATAAAAATATAAAAATAATCTTTCTCAACCTCAAACCTTAGCGTAGTACATCTCTCACTAGTATTCCTGTTCCCCTAGAGAACGATATCAATACCCGAGGCTTACCCAATACTACACTACAATGATTAGGTTCACTGCCTAGGGTGTTGAAAAACTTGCTCGACGAAAAGGAAGTTCCTTTGACCCCAAACGCGTTATACGCGCATCAGTATTCCTTGCACATTTTGTACCACAACCCTTCCATCTTCCACTGTTGCTTGATTGTGTAGGTTAGATGAGGTTCTGAGTTGGTTATTGGTTTGGGGAAGTGAGGTTCTGAATTGTTGAACCAATAGAGCAACTTGGTTCGAGTGGTTTTCAATCAACATGTCTGTTGGGGTATATCCTAAGTCTGGTTGAATAACCTAATTCTGATTCTGGGAAGATGAGGAGAACTTGTAACCTTGAGCCGGTGATGTTCGAGTGTTTAGCTTAACATTAGAAACAAATGCAATTGAGTCATTTGTTCTGCTTGTTGTTGTTGTTGGATTGAGTTTTTCCATGATCAAACGGTCATGTGTGGTATGCTTCTCATGTTGAAGTAGATAAGCGTATAACTGCTCATAGTTCTTATTTCTCAATCCTTTGTTCAGCTTCACCGCGGTAACAAACCTGTTCCACTCAGGGGTCATGTTGTTTACAAACTTGGAATTGAGTTGGATATTTGGCATAGTCATCTTAATATTCCTCATATCATTCACAAGTTTGTGAAACCTCACATGGTATTCTGTAATACTCTCCCATGGGTTCATCTTGAAGTTCTCAAAGTCATTATACAGTTGTGACTCTCGATCTTCCTTTGTGGGCCTGAGTCGGAAAAGCATTTTGACATTGTCCCAAACGCTTTGGCACGGGTGTTGTGATTTATCGACTTGTAGATATCCTTGGGTAGACCTTGAAGGATGATGTTAGAAGCTCGATGTCGACATCATATCTTTTCTTCTCCTTCTCATTGAAATCATCATAATTCCTTGGTCCATCCATTCCCAGAGTGACACGTCCATTTTCACCAGTTGCTAGTTCATCTCTGGTGGTGCCCATTTGGTAGGGTCCTTCATCAATTGATTGAATTATGTTAAGACCATTCTCTTTGCCCAAGCAATACAGTCAAATTCTCTGTGCCCAAGAGTCATAATTAGTTCTATCCAGCATAGGAGGACGGGTATCGGACCCAACAACTTGAACATCGTCGAAGCTTGATGAACATGATGTTCAAATAAGCGGATTTACAACTCTTTGATTTAAACCAGAAATCGAATCTTCGCAGGATTTTACAAAAATCAAGAGGAAACCGTAGAACCCAAACCACAGTATCAAATTTCAAGAGTCAAGTCGCAATGTTCAAATCGCAACACACAAACCGCAACTCTTGGTCAAAACTCAAATCCTTCAAACCGCAAGATTAACAAACCGCAAGAGACAAATCTCAAAGGTATCAAATCGCAAGCCACAAGTCGCAACTATCCACAAATCGCAACAAGAGACAAACCGCAGAGTCAAACCGCATAGTCAAATCGCAACACCAAACGTCAAACCGCAAGTCGCTTTTTCGGTACAAAATGAGTTAATTTGGCCAATTTTCTCATCCCCAATGAAGAATGTTCCTAAAAGAATCTATGTAACCTTAGAACATGAAACCATTACATTTCAATAGAAGTACGAGAAAGGGTTTGGGGGTGTCAATGTCGTCCTTTTTTGTCTTATTAGCTAAATGACAAACCGCAAGTTTGTTTTTATCTTCAAATCACAACAGAATAATAATATTATAATCAAATCGCAACCTTAGAACAACAAACCGCAAGATCAATCTGTCAAGTCTCAACAGTAATACCCCAAGTCGCAAGCAATAATCTGACAAACCGCAACTATGAACATACAAAACGCAACCAAGAACAACTTGTACAACTCACGACTACAATAAAAAAAACAACCACAAACGAGTTGAAACAAGCTTCCCAAACACAAAACAAAGCTAATATGATAAACCTAAACACGAAAGTACAACCAAATAACAAACTTAACCACTAAACAAGATCAAACTAGTGAAAAACTCTCTAAACTATTCGACCCCAATAACCAATCTAAAATTCGAGCACACATGAAGTAGATGATCAAACCATGGCTCTTGATACCAATTGTAAGAGATTGGTTATCATAAATACACAAACATACAAGTATATGGTTCGAATATGATGAGGGTTTAGAGAGAGAAAGTAGAGAGAAATGGGAACTTAGTGAGAGATAATAAAAGTCATATGATTTAGCTCCAACCCTCTATCTTGGGAGGTAGAGGGTATTTATAATTTTTACAAAATACGCCTCCTACGGGGCTGTGGATCAGGTATACAGTGGTTAAAGACCCGTACGTCCTCCACGGTGTTACTTAACTAACTAATAACTAATAAATATAGCTAAGTCTACGAGCTAACACATGCTAGACTAAAATCGGGGTGACCGACTCTTCTATATGGATTTCCAAATCCTAGCAAAAAACGTAGTAAAACGGACGAAAAAACGGATGAAAATGTATAAAAACTTATAAAAACAAACAGAAACGGACGAAAACGTAAAAAACAAACGAAAAAGTATAAAAACATACAAAAAGCATATGAAAACGAACGAAAACGTATAAAAATGGAAGAAAACGTACAAAAACGGACGAAAACATACAAAAACGAACGATAATGTATAAAAACGGATGAAAACGTATAAAAACGTACAAAAAATTATGTAACACCTCAACCTGACATGGGTCAAAATGTCACATTATGGTGTCATACAAAGCATATAAACGCAAGCAGAAGTCTTATTAAGTAAAAATACCAAGTCATATAAACGAAATGACTTCAAAAGGAAATACATAATCCAACATGTCTAAAAGAAATGAGATATTGACACAAATGTTCTTCAGAATGAGTCTAAAATGATAAGGAAACTAGGGTCGGTTCACTCAAATGCTCCTACTCGACCCATCAAAGCTCGACATCCCACTTGGTACCTGCCGCATGGAAAAGAAAATGCGGATGAGCTTAAAAAGCCCAGTGAACAGATATAACAAAACAAAAGCTAAACATAATCAAAATACAAAACGAATCAAATGTGACTGATAACAAAGTCGTAATGAATGAGCACAATGAGTCTGTGAGGAACCTGCATAACACAATATTGACAAATAACCAGAAGAACATAAATCAAAGGAGACCAAACCAAAGCGGTAGCATCGGCGAACAAATATAAGCACATAAAAATAACCAAACATACAAGTACCGAACATAAACAAATAGGAGTTGATAACAAGATTATCATAAATCAAACAAGTAACCAAACGAAGGTACAAGCATATCGGTCATCGGATCAACTAAACATAAATATGACAAAACAAACAAATTAGAGAATCAAATATATATCGGCTAAGTGAATTCTATAAGCAAGAGGAAGCAAAATGAATATAATGTAAGCATGGCAATCACACCAACCGGATAATCAACAATTAATAAGCGAGCGAGATATCATAACAAGCGGAAATACCAACGACAATATAAACAAGATCGTCACATGTATCGGTAGGAATATTGAGCGAACATCATAATTAAATGAAGGCGAACAAGAATATAGCATGGCAACTAAACAAATCAACTAAGCAGATAACATAAGTTGAACCAATACCATCATTAAATGGTAGCATGAACAGAAGTGTAAGCATTGCAGATCAGCAAGCCAGGTAAACATCAATTATTATGCCGAACCAATATCATAAGCAATGGAAAATACCAAACAGGAGCACAAGCTTGGTAGTCACAAATAGCGATAGAATACCAAAGGATATCTTGAACTAAGGTTTAACATGGTAAGCGGATAAGTCAAATAATTACATACTAGTACAAGACGAATAAATAAAATTGTCACATAATAGCATGATAAACAGATAATCACATATTAGCATGGCGACATATGAATCAGATAATCACATATTAGCATGGTAAACAGATGAATCAATTGTTAGGACCGATTATTTGGTTGATATGGTGAATCGGGAGGCCTTGGAAGATGGAAGAACACCATCTTCAAGTTAGTGAGAGAAACTAGAGAGAGAAGGGAAAACTATTGTGTGTATTATTATTGAAAGATTAAAGGATTACACAAAGTCTCACCCTCCTAGGAAATTCTAGGAGGGTATTTATACCTAAACACATACAACTATGACTAAATGACATAACAAGCCCTTGTGTTTAAGGTAACAAAGATAGAAAATGTAATCCCGTCAATGTCGTTCCATTTACGAGTTAGGAGCGATTCCAACAATCTTCCCCCAATGGGACGACATAAGGAATTACTTACAACATTTACTACAAATATAGAAAACAAATAAAGAGATGTCTTCATAAGCTCTTCAAGTGCTGAGGATGATGAAAGTTTACGCTCTTTGTCTTCTTCTTGTACTTCGACTTGAGAACCGTTTTCTTCACTTGTAGGAAAATGATGTAATTTGCATGAATTGGATTAACTTCCCCAAATCATCTTGCATGTCTTTAGTAGCTTCTCCGTACACTTCTTTTGGCGGCGTTTCGAGTGAGCTTCCCCCAACCCGACAACCGCCTTCTTGATTCAAAACTTTAATGTAGTAGACGTTTCTTCTAACTTTTGAAGATTTCAGTACGTAGTGGAATTTGTAGATGAGCAGTAAACCACACAAGGTAAATCTGACTTATTGCGGAAAATCCGTTCGGGGGTAACATGCAAGAAATCAACAAGATCTTCTCAAGTATGTAGATGCTTCACACCAAACAAACCATGAAAGAAGAAATGAAACGACTTCCCCCGGAATGTTGCGGTCTATCAAAATAATAGTTACCTGTGAATCTGCAATTACTCGATAAAATGACCGTGTGTAAGGCATCACAACATCATATTTAGGTAACTTCACACACGATAACTCTGTGAAAGTGAGACGATAACACCAAAGTGAGAAATTTGAACCACATATCGTCTCATTTCTTCCCCCTGACTGAAGAAATTCATGAAAGGAAACGGGTTTTCGAAAAAAATCCAAAAACATCAAAGGAAGCAAACACCACCTATACTCTCTTCCCCCTGATGTTTTCAATGAATCAGATCATACACCACGTATGTTGATGATGAATTGGAGACAGCGAAACCACGTATGTCCAAGTAATCGAACAATTGTGAAGTACCATAAATATCTTGTGAGAATCAATTCTTCGATAAGACTTTCTACTGTGTATACTCTTCTCATTAACTCTTTACCAACCCCATTATCGTTACGACGGCTTTTTGTAGTGACTGCGATGGAGAAAACCCAATATGACGAACTTGAGGCTAGTAAGGCGAAGAACCCTTTTCTTATCATCATCAAAAAGGGTAAACTTAAAGTTTCTCAAATTATCCACACCTTAGTGTGACACTTGAGGTATAACTAGACAACTCAAGTCTTTGTCATTCAAAAGTGATAGCTATACGCTGTGAGCACAACAACGTAACTCCTTACATCGGTATAACTAAACAACTCAAGTCTTTGTCATTCAAAGCGGTTAAAGCTCGAACAAGGATCTCGAAGAATTATGCATCCAACCAACCCGATATCTTGGATACTAAGTACACGCACCCGTATTATCCCACTTCAATCTCAAATAAATAATAGAGAATTAACGCAGTAGTGCATCTTGGTTAAACGCTCAAAACTAGCCTTCATTAACGGTTTAAATGAACTTGATAATGGTTTCCGATCTTGTCAAAATTGTATCCTCGTGAAATTTATAACAACCAAAAACCACTCTTCTTAACAAATTGTCCAAAATTAACACTTTGTATTTAAAAAATACATTTAAGTAAGTAAATTTTAGCTCCATGTGTTAAAATTTGAAACAAAAATTGTAAGCTCATACCACAATTGATAAAAATTCACCCATTTCATCACTACCCAATCCAACAACTTAAGTCCAATCAAAGATATCACATTTGATTGTGATAACAATTCAGCCCGATGTCTTAATAATTTCGGATCCGGCCCACCAATACTACCATCCGATCAGTAATAATATAGCAAGCCCATTCCAAATCTAATCCATGGTCACCAACCCTAATTTAAGAGTATTAAGTAACAAGCAAACCCTAAAGACATTCCATTTTAATACCTAATCTCACACACAAATAATAACCGCTCTCAACTACTCGGTCTCAATCTCATATCTCATATCTCATCTCACATCAAATGAACATCAACAATTCTTCCTCGGCGAACATCAACAATTAAATTATCTCCACATCTTTATCACATGAAAACCTAACCGTACCATGATTATATCCGATTTACGTACCATACTAATCAAGAAAAGAATCAAGCTTCAAGATCGAGGGTCTCGGTGGGTTTAACATGTGTTTTCTCGTTATAACAAACCAAGAGAATGGGTATAACATAATTGTTATAATCCTTATCTCGAGTTTGGATATTAATTGAGCGAAGCTTCAAAAAAATTGGATCGATGATGATTGTGTTTTCGTGTTGTAGACCCTTGTTGTCTGCATGTTGCATTAACAATCACAATTGCCATCTTAGATCTATATTGTTCTTTTAGTCATAGAGTTTTGTGGAAGTGGAGGTGATTAGAGTAATAGAAAAGGAGGATGTAGTTTGTTTGAGGTGTTGATGGTTTTGCATTGAGTCACAATTAGGACATATCGTGGTCGTGGCTTCAAGTTAACATCAGTCTCCTTGTATGATTTTTCTTTTTGTTTCAGACTTGTGATGTGATAAACTGAAGTCCAAGTAGAAGAGTAGAGTTTGGTATCTTGGATTCGTTAAGGCCGAGAGTCTTCTTTGTTCATCTCCTCTTTCTGATCTACGCGTAACTATTTTCCTGGTCTAAAACCTTAAGCATAAACAAGGAAAAAATCTTAGGCGTAAACACAGCTTACGCGTAGGGTTTCTTAGGCGTAAGGCAAAAGCTTATGCGTAAATTTCCGACCTTATGCGTAAAACGATTTTACTCGTAAAGTTACGCGTAAACAAAAGGTCCTTACGAGTAACTAACTTAGTCTGAAGATGAGTCTTAAGCGTAGAAAACAAGGGTTTTGACCATGGTTGACTTTTTCTGGCTTCCGACCACTTTTCAATTCAGATTCATAAACCCAGAAAGAAATTATATCAAAAGACCTTTATGGACCCACTTTGACCGAATACTTATAACAGAATATGGTAAAAATTATACGAGTGAAAAAAATGCATAAAAAGTCATTTAGACAAAACAAACAGTTTATGACAATTTTGTTAACCAATACAACTTTTGACTATAAATGATACATTTAAAACTTGTAAAAATCTATTAAACATAAGAGTGTATGGGAAAGGTTAAGACTTTGTTAAAAACCGGTTTTACAAGATAGATTTTGACAAGTTAACATTCACCAAAAAATCAACCACAAGTAACAAACCGACCTGTCTCTTGATACCAATGTTAGGACCGATTATTTGGTTGATATGGTGAATCGGGAGGTTTTGGAAGATGGAATAACACCATCTTCAAGTTAGTGAGAGAAACTAGAGAGAGAAGGGAAAACTAGTATGTGTATTATTATTGAAAGATTAAAGGATTACACAAAGTCTCACCCTCCTAGGAAAGTCTAGGAGGGTATTTATACCTAAACACATACAACTATGACTAAATGACATAACAAGCCCTTGTGTTTAAGGTAACAAAGATAGAAAATGTAATCCCGTCAATGTCTTTCCATTTACGAGTTAGGAGCGATTCCAACATCAATAATCATATAATAGCACAATAAACGAATGAAGTGGTAATCTGAAATATAAGCTTGGTAGCCAACCGAAATGGAATGATTGTATAAAAAATCAAATGAACAGGAGTATAGTATGGTAGTCGGATGAATCACATAATGATACTGAGTGAATGAGTAATCAAATAGAGAACTGAATAAAGTATGGCATAGCAACCAAATGAATAAGGATGCGAAGTCACATAGTCACAAAATCGAAATCGCCTTACGAGCTAAAATCTTGAAGGAGATACTCCAATAGCCACATATCAAATCATATATCATAAAACATCGAATCATAAGTGCACGAGGAGGAGACCTATCAAGTACCAAATGGAGACCGTACGTACGCTCCCTGCAAAATAAATCAAATATACATATGCCAGCTCGAGATTGTACATACGTATTTATAATGGCCAAATGATCACATATATCATATCATATAAAAAGGGCAGCGTGGACTAGTCACACTGCCACTATTAGTGTCATGCTATTAGTGCATCAGTGACATGGTCATGGTACCTCCATGACTAGTTAGCTCGGGAAACTGAACAGAACGAATCATATCATATCCAAACCAATCATATCAACAAAAGCGAATCATATAATAGCAAGCGGATAGTAACGGATATCATAACAAATGTCATAACAAAATGGATGGCGATTGAATATCATAACGAATGGAATCATATCAAATGAATCATATCAAAGGAATCATAGCAAAGGGAATCATGTCAAAGAGATCACGAGAAAGGATCATATCAAGTCAAGGATCGAAAAGTCATGAGATCAAAGCCCTTACTGAGAAAGGGTAGAATATTTGTACCTTAAATCGCAAATGAAACCGTATCAAAAGCACAAGGATAGGAAGTTACTCCTTCTTCAGTGAATCTACACGAATTAATGATCGTTTTATTATTTAAGAACCATTTCGTAAGTTATTAATGATTCAATACTGATTGTTGTTCAGATTGACATATTCAAGTTTTCCTGCTATTTATAGCAACCTCCCATATTTAGTAACTTTCCATATATTAGTAACTATCCATATTTAGTAAGTTTCCCGAATTAGTAACTTTGGTAACTTCAAGTGATAATTCACAATTAATCAACTTAATGTTTACAAATGATATTAGGTTAATATATGTCTAAAGGTATCCGTACTAATGTTTCAAAAATAATTAAAGCCAAAACACATTATTAGGGGTTAAGCTAAACCAAAACCTTAACGTAGGTTGTGTATCAGATTTTTTCAAAGTTTAGGTCCAGTTTCTTACAAATTTAGTGGCCTATCAAAAGAGCTCAAATAATTATGAGAAAATTCCCATGTGTTCCCATATTAGTTAGGTAAGTTCAAAAAAATTTGAAGATTTTATTTTAAAGCATAAGTATGGTTTAAAATCCATCTTCTGCACTGTCCGTAAAGAGCACGGAAGGTATAGCCCAAAAGTTTACATTTATTAGACCCACTTTCACACTTTAGAAAAATCCCCAAAATTCGAGAAAGTCACAAATATCTTAAACATAAATCCTGTAAAAGGAGAGCTCTCAACTCCGTTTGGTTTGAAAATGAAAAATGAAAAACCACAACTGATATTAAGTTCTCAGAATTTAGCTTTGACACATGATTTCATAAAATTCAAAATACTATCACTAGGACTCCAATTTCATCCAAACCAATTGGAAAACTTAATTAAGACATAAAACCAGTTTTAAAAGCAAAAATCCAGAATTAACCACTTATGAAACTCAAGCTATGGTGTACACAAATTCGTATTACAAAACAGTCCCGTTCCAAAAACCCGTTTAACTCCATCATATAACATCTTTACTTTATATCAACGCACCCGAGGACTATATATTCCATAAGACCTGTTTTAAATCAGTACCTTAACATATATACTCATATCATAATAACATCACACCTCATAACAAACCTAATTCTAATCTGGTTACCAAAACATTTCCGTATTAACTTTAATGAACCAACGAACCCTAATCTTATTTCCCTTAATCCGATTACTAGCATGATTATATACATGTTTTAGACTCATGAACGATTTTTAAATAAACCATATCAAACACTTACAAACGAGGTACCAAATCACACATAATACACACGTAACCCACTCACACCACACGATTCACAAGTCACATAAAATGACGATCCCACATACAATAATAGAACCAAAAATCCTTACCTTAATCTCGTTAAATACAAATCGGGTTTTCCATCTTTATTAGTCGCATGTAATGCATCATTAATGTGTCTTTTAGGTTTTCGTTCGAATGAAATAGGGGTGGTAACACATGACACAAAACAGCCACCAACTCGACATAAAAGTATATACGAATCAAGAGAACATTAAAATGATTAAGGGTTACCTAAGGATCGGATACACAATTGATCGAAGCAAACCAAAACCAAAACTCATAAGTCATAACCCTTTGAACTAGAACACACGATTCATAACAACATACCAAGCCCCAACGATTATTAACCTTGGAACACCTCTGGTTACCACCATGCTCTCACCCTTTGTTTTTTTTTTTTTTTTTTTTTTTGAAGACTCGATGAGCAGCCGTTCCATATGGGAATTAGGGTTTGTGTGTTAGTAAACATGTGAGATATGTTTTTGTTAAAGATCAAGAAGTGGAGGATATAATTTTGGGAAACATGTCGTGATTAAGGGAATGGGAAGACCGATTCTTTAAATCTTCATACAATATTTTAGGTATTAGTCCTTATAATTTCCAATCATGTACATGCATGTTAAGAACTAGAAATGGGTCCAATATGAAATAATTAACGTGTGATATCATTTATACTTAGGTTATAGAGTGTCGAATACATGTATAACTTAGGTTTTAGGTTCGCATTTCATAATCTACTTCATAACGTAAGTTTAAACTTTAGGTTAAGTTCAAATTTCCAAGTAAAATCTGATTACGGATTTTAGGGTTTTACAACGTATATGTAATTAACTCAAAGATTTATAAGTGAAAAAAAAGACCAGGATGATTTATGTAATCAACTCAAAAAGTTATAAGTGAAAAAAGGACAAGGGACTAAAGGTGAAAGTGAAGGCAAACCATAGGGACCATTACCGTAACTTTTTTAAGTGAAAAAAAAAGTCAAGAGACGTCCGATGAAAGTCAACACAAACCATAAGGACCATTACTGTAACTTTTCAAAGCTGGTAATCTGGTAACCTGCTAGTTCCCGGTAATCTTGCGTATATTGTTCACAATTTGAAAGTATTTTGCGTAGACTAGTAATTTCTAAAGTTCGTTGCGTAGATCGACTGTTTTGAATAAATATGTTGCGTATCTTTAACTTTCACCCAAATAAAGAGGTCTAGCTTTACCCATTAACATATCCAAACTCATTTCTTACATGCATATGATCATTCTCATGATCATATGATAAAATCCCTGAAATCACCAATTTAATCAATACCCATTAAAGGGTCTTAACCCATATCATCAATACTTTGGTTAAAAAACTCCGTTACCAAAAGCCCCAAAAGTACCTCATGATACCTAGCTCTTAAATTGCCACCAAATCAAGAATTAGAAGCTATTTACTTACTTCTTAGATTAGAACACTAATTCACCATCAATTTGGCCACAGAGATATTCTTGTTTTTCACCCTCTTTTTCTTTCTCTCGTCTCACTCACAATACACTAACCAAATGAATAAAATGATGGAAGCGTGTAGATAAATCTGGTACATGTTTGATCTTTTGTCATATTTGGTCCCTCAAGTTTTAATGCTAATGCTGAGGCTACATAACACTTTCTAAACCAAACACATATAACTAAATACTTAACTTCAAGTTTGACTTTTCACTTAAACACATTGAATAACAAATTATAAAAAGTCCCCAAACTCATAATTATTATGGTCAAACTTAAACAATGACATTTTATTAAGAGTTAATTGCATTTTTGGTCCCTGTGGTATGACCAAATTGCAGTTTTGGTCCGTAAAACTTTAAAAGTACAATGATAGTCCCCATTTTAAAGTTTGAATTGCAATTTTGGTCCCTGGATAAAGTGAAATGACTAAAATACCCTTTGTCTTATTCAGAGAATACAAGGGTAATTTGGTCATTTCACACCAATTAGGGACCAAAAATGCAATCCAAACTTCAAAATGGGGACTATCATTGCACTTCAGTTTTAGGGCCAAACACCGCAATTGGCCATACCAGGGACCAAAAATGCAATTAACTCTTTTATTAATAAAATACGTAAAAGCGGTTTTGAGGTGTAACAGTAAAAATGGAGTGATAAGAGTGTTTTGATGAGGGAAGAGTAGTAGGGTCGTAGACGAACCGAGTTGAGCTAAGTACTGTCAAACTCGAGCTTGACTTGATTATTAAAACTCGAGCTCAAAACTCGATTTGAGCTCGGTTGATCTTTAGATTTTGAGCTCGCATTCAACTCGTCATCCAAAGCTCGAGCTCGATTATATCAACATTTCAACCTCGAATTCAATAAAGATTTGACGTGCCAAGCTCGACTAGACTCTTTTGTTATGAAAATTAAGTAATCAGCGTGTATATTAAACATTAAATGTGTAATTAAATCAAAACTCAATTAGGCTCATGAGCCAGTATCTTGGAGCTCGAACTCGACTCAAAATTATAGTCGAGTAGCTCAAGCTCGAGCTCAGATCGTTTAAATCATGTTGAGTTCGAATTCTGGTCGATCTCGAATAGATCATGTTGTCTCGTCTTGTTTACGCCCTTAGGCAGGGGTGTAAACGAGCCGAGGCTAGCGAGTACTTCAAGCTCAAACTCGACTACTAAAACTCGGGCTCAAAACTCGACTCGAGCTCGATCGAGATTTTAATTTCAGGCTCGAGTTTGGCTCGCTTTCTTAAACTCAAGCTTGAAAATCGAATCGAGCTTGAATGTATGTACCTTTCAAGCTCGAGCTCGATACATACTCGAGATATTCTGGTTGACTCGACTCTTTTAGTAATGATATTTAAGTAATTTTATGCATAGCAAAAGGGTAAACATGTAACTTTAGCAAAGCTCGATAAGGCTCGCGAGCCTCACGAGTCGAGTATTCTGAAACTCGAACTCGAATCTAGCTCGCACTCGAGTAGCTCGAGTTCAAGCTCAACTCAATTAAGGCCAAGTCGATTTTGAGTATTTTACGAGTCAATCCCGAATAGCTCACGAGTTGTCTCGTCTCGTTCACTCCCTTGCCCTTAGGTGGGTACCTCTTGTGTCTAAACGCAAAGTACAAGGCGGATGTCAAAAAAACATACATACATCGTGGGTCCAAAACATGAAAATAAACCAAACATACCATCTTATCTAGAAATAAATCTTTGATCATCACCTTCAAATTCCAACCCAACAAGTCCAATGTCGTTATCAGCAGCGCCGCTGTCATCATCTCTGTCATTCTCATCCTCCATATCATCCTCCAACAAACACCATTACATCAATCCCACGTTACATTTCCTCATAGATTCTCAGTCCGATGTGCAGTGAGGTCAGTTACTAGCAGTGCACCACAAAGAAGAAAATATGGAAGCAAGGGAGTACCCTGGTGACGTGTCGGGTTCTGATAGGAGTAAAAGTAGTAGAAGAACACCCATTAAGAATATTAAGAAGAAATTGGATAGGAAGAAGAATCTTAATGCTTGGGTTAGTACTGTTACTGAAGCTTTGTCGGATTCCATTGAGACTAAACAGTGGCAAAGGGCTCTTCAGGTAATTCATTATTCTACTACAAGTTTTTTTTTTTTTTTTTTTTGACATTTTGGCCTACTTATTCACGGATTTGAACCCACCGCTACAGACATAAAGCCCTCCCTTTTCAGAAGGTTGGTGTGGCGACGTCAGGGTTTTGGGCTTATTTGAATTTGAAAAAGCTGTTTATGGCTTTTTAACTCCATAAGCCCTTATGTTCTTGCTTATGAGCTTACTATGATTTTAAGATGAAAATAAGTTTATAAACTGAAAAATGAGCCCAAATTTTCAGAAATTCATAATCACCATTTGAATGTGAGCAGCTAAATTTCTATTTGGGCATTCCTACAAAATCATAGTAGATTTATTTTGAGTGATAAATGACTTTTTCTTGCTGAACTGCCATTTGTTAATCTGGAATCACATTTTACATGATGATACATCTTATATGTCACAAACGATCCAACCACTAGAGTTTGTGTATAGGTAGATTACGACATGACTTGCATCTTCATTTGCAACCAAATGTACCTCTATTTAGTATTGCTTATTAAGTTCTCGTAGAGGCGGTAAGATGGACAGGTAACTGGCGAATTCAGCAACGGGTCATAATGGGTCAGTTCTTACTATGGGTGAAACATGCCATTTATTGGTATGGGTTGAAACAAGTCATTTCATGGTATAAGTTAAAAAGGTTAGCCAGTTCAGATTGTGGCCTACAAACAGTTGTCCATTTTTTTCAATATTTGTAAAATAATTAATCAATGTTAAATATATTTAAAAAATTACAATAATAAAAACGATTTTGTAGATTGTATGCATTAAGTGTAGACTCTGAGGGTTCATCAACCTGTTTGACCCGTTCTTGTTCTAGCTAAAATTTTTGTTTGACCTCTTTGAGATAAAACACAGCATTAGTCTACCACTTCATAAAACATTCTGACCTCTAAGGTCCTGCATATGAAGTGAGTTCCAAGACTTAAACCTTGCATAGCTTTTACAAACTTATTCACTTAAACTGAACTCAGTCAGATTATATGAAACACAGACTGATGTATGCTTATGGAACCTGTAGCCTGTAGGTATTTTCAGTGTTCATTTTGAAATTTTGGATTCTTTATTCAGGTATTTGAGATGCTGAAAGAACAGCCATTTTATCAACCGAAGGCCGGAACTTACATGAAGCTTATTGTTCTACTTGGAAGATCTGGGCAACCCCAACATGCGAGAAATCTCTTTAACATGATGATTGAAGAGGGACTTGAACCCACTGCAGAGCTCTACACAGCATTGCTTGCTGCTTACTGTCGAAGCAACATCATTGATGAGGCATTCAAAATTCTTGACCAAATGAAAACACTTCCTTTATGCCAACCTGATGTCTATACATATAGTATCCTCATCAAGGCGTGTGTTGATGCTTCTCGCTTCGATCTTGTGGAATCTCTCTATGAACAAATGGCTGAAAGATCCATAACGCCAAATACTGTTACTCAAAATACAGTCTTGGCAGGATATGGAAAGGTTGGGAAATTTGATTTAATGGAAAAAGTGCTACTTGGAATGCTTGATAGCAGTACATCCAAGCCAGACGTATGGACAATGAACACGATTCTCGGTTTGTTCGGCAACATGGGTCAAGTTGAAACTATGGGCGATGGTGCGAAAAGTTCAGAAATTTTGGGATTGAACCAGAAACTAGAGCGTTTAACATTCTAATCGGGCGCATATGGAAAGAAAAGATGTATGATAAAATGTCAACAGTAATGGAATACATGAAAGCTTTCATTCCATGGACAACATCTACCTACAACAACGTGATTGAGGCATTTTCGGACGTCGGTGATGCAAAGAACATGGAGTACGTTTGACCAAATGAGAGGAGAGGGTATGAAGCGGACACCAAGACATTTTGTTGTCTAATAAGAGGGTATGCAAATGCAGGCCTTTTTCATAAGGTGATAAGTATGGTAGAATTAGCTGGGAAATTAGAGATACCTGAGAACACGTCATTTCATAATGCGGTAATATATGCATGTGCAAAAGCAGATGATCTGATGGAGATGGAGAGAGTTTACAACAGGATGAAGGATAAGCAATGTAGGGCAGATGAAACAACCTTTTCTATGATGGTAGAAGCTTATAGAAAGGAAGGCATGAATGACAAGATATATGATTTGGAACAGGAAAAAGAACTTATGATGAGTCCGAGTCGAGCATTAGCTATTTAGAACAAGTTTTATCAGAAAGCGAAGATTGAAACTTGGTAGAATGAAGTTAGATGCGACCAAAACAAGAATTACTCAGGTACTACGAGCTAGAATGTTGCGTATTTAGTTCAAATTCTGAGTAACCAAGAATGGATGGTCTTTTTATAGGAAGGGGGTTTTTTGTAAGTGAGGGTATGCTGCACATTCAGAATTAGAGCTATGTATTTCTTATGTATATAGCATCATTGTTGTTTTCTACTTCTTATTTCATTATTTTCTCTTTTACCTGTCACATCTTCATGTATGAGGAGTATATCTGAATTTTTATAGAAAATCTTCACTTAGGACAAGCATTTGATGACGATATAATCAATGCTTTTACTTGTGCTTTACAAACCGATCTGAAATCACCCGCATGGTATCATTTATAAACTCAGAATAAGCATTTCTTTGGTAGTTCTGGGCCAGCGGTTTTTGACAGTCTTCAGAGGTTCAGTGGGCAGTTGTCTCCTCTCTTAATTCTTTTCCTATTTGTCACTCTTACATATGGTAAGAATGATAATTAGAAAATAGAAGTTATGAGCAAGTAGCATTTACTTTCAGAAGGGGCATGGTGGTAGAAAATGGGAAACCAACCCTTGCCAACATCTGAGACATAAATGGGTAGACTCGAAATCAATTTTATCTCTAAAAGTTATAGAAATGTTTATTCACTGTATAAATAAAAATATACAGTAATTGAAATGAAGTTTAGGTTGTGCATATTTAGAATGTTACAACTAGGGGCGGAGCCATGATTCAAATTTTTATTTTTAATTTTTTATAATCACGACATAATTCGGAAAAATACAACAAAGCATGATAATCTAGAAAAATAAATGAAGAACCAAATAGATAATAAAATTAAGAAACTCACAGCTTTAAACTATTTAACTTGTGCAAGAGACAAAATCAATCAGCATATAAAATTTAAAAGAAATGATAAAGAGATCTAAACATTGTGTGCCTAAACTTGTATGACACCATTCTATTGGTTGCAACCAAGGAACCCACTATTTACAAACTTGACACACATGTTTAGGCATGAAATTAGGCACATCTTTAGTCATCTCAATCATTTCCCAAATTCTAATGACCTTAAGCAATTGAGCTTTAATCCTTTGCCATGAACTACATAAGACTTCTAATGACCTTGAACACTTGAGCTTCAATCCTTTGTCATGAACTGACCCGCAAGTGACGCAAAATAGTCAATATAAAGAAAGCATAAACTTTATGCTAATGATTAATAATAATCGTCTTGAGAAGTAACAAGAAATTGTACCTTGTGCTTCTTCATCATCGGGACATGTCATTATGATTTGGAGTAAAAATCATCTATTATTTTCTGAGTACAAAGGGTACAACAATCTCCCTTTGAATGCTACGAATCAAGCTACTCTTAAGGAAGTCATCACTCATGACTCATGGTACTACGAAGTCTTGTTTCACAAGTTTCATCTTTGAAAAAGCTCTTTCAGGGAGAATTAATATGAGACGAATTAATCTATCAATAAGAGGATACATTTCCGACTTCTCAGTTTTCTGCAATCCTCTACGCAACGCCGAAAGAGAACTAACATTCTTCAGTTCTGGATCACTATCTAGCTCAAAATGTTGCAACTTAAGTTTGAACTCAATTCTCTCTTGTTCGGTAAAATCCAAAGGATTGTACTTTGTAACCAATTTACATATGTAATCAACATTAAAAGATTTCTTTTGATCGAGGGTAACACTAAGATGAGAAGCTCCGAAACAGACTCCCTAAATTTATTTTTCAACTCTTTCAACGGATTGTCAATAGCAACAATAAACACATCATCCCGATAATGATGCTCCACAGTCGCATCGTCTTTCTTATGACGAGACCGAACTATATCTACCGGCTTTTGTATGTTTAGCATTTTATTTCAACAAGATATAATGATGCTCAAGTTCTATTTTAACAAAAAGTCTTTCTTATGTGAGATGAACTATATATACCTTTACGTTCGGCTTTTGTATGTTTCACATTTTATTAGCTCTCTTCCACCCTCAAGTTCTATTTCAATTTGGATATGAAATTTCGACAAGTTAAGCATCTTATGGCGATAATTACATTTAGTTGAAGAACCTATGACATTAACAATGAAGTTAAAATGCTTTAAAAATGTATGCACTTGAAACATCTTTCAAGGCCACAACAAGAGCTAGTTGCAATTGATGAGCGAAGCAATGTACATAATAAGCAAAAGGACATTCGTTCAAAATCAATGCTTTTAGCCCATTCCATTCTCCGCGCATATTACTAGCTCTGTCGAAGTATTTTTTTGTGGGTCGTTGCAGCTATCTTTCGGCCTTAGGAATGAGCCTTCTAGATACCTGCTAAGATGAACAACGCGTTAGTCTCGCCCCGGGTGTTGCCCCAGGACCGACTCCGGCGTGAGAGTAAGTATGTGTTTTACCGAAGGTATAGTATAAAAATGTGTGTGTGAAAATGATACCTTATTCCCAAATCCGTATGCGTATTTATACTACACGATGTCACCGTCGGTCCCAGGTGCATCGTACTTCATGGGACCGTTGATGATGTCGAGTGACATCGCCCACGACATCGCCCCGGGTCATGTCCGAGCATCCACGGGATGAGACAAAGTGTATCCAAGCTAGACGCCAAGAAATCTTGTCGGTCGGTGGCGTCCTTTGGACGGATGACCTACCGTCGTACCATTCGGTATAGCCTTGGACTGTTGCACTAGAGTACCGGGCCCTTCGGCTAAGTGTGGGATTCTTCGGATAGAGTGTGATCCTTTCGGCATTGGACCGAAGGGGCATATACGTCGTCATGTCCCCCCCAGTATCATGTTACTTGTGTTTGACAAGTGACGTGATACTTAATATTGTTATCCGTTAGTTTCATTCGGAGTGACTTGGCGAGTTCTGGCTTTATGGGCTTCGTTTTGGGCAATGGGCCCAAGCCCATTGAGTGAAAACTAGTTAAAATAATATAGTCCGTTTTTCGTGGGATCGTGCCACGTGGCAGATGGTATCCGTTGACGGTTCAGATTCGCCCCCTTCTGACACGACGCGACGTTTTGTGTCCCCACTTCCTTTGCCTATATAAACCCTTTTACCTTCATTCATAAATTTTCACTCTACTCATCTTTATTACTGTTTGCTTTCGAGTATTCCGGCGAGATTCAGGTGCGTCACTTTCCCTTTTATTTCGTTTCTGTTTGCGTTGCCTTCTCGATATTCTATGGCTTCGGGTTCAGAGCATCCGGCATCCGACCTTGTTCCTAAGTCGGACATGCATATATACTCCTCCGTACTTTCCGAAGGGGAGCTGGAAGGCCTCATTAACGATTATGGGATTCCTATGGGCCTCCATCCCCGTTTACCTCCGATAGATTTTACTATGGATAAGCTGCCGAAGGATGCCATTGGGTTGTATGAAGCGATGCTACGTTTTCGGAGTGCGAGTTCCGTTTCTACCTTTCTTCTTAGGGTGATAAAGTACTTCAAGGTTCACATATCACAACTTGTGCCCATCGGGCTGAACAGGCTTGTTATGTTTGAAATATATTGTCGGAGCCTTGAGATTGAACCGACCGTGAATCTATTTCGAGTTTTCTATAAGTTGAACAAACAGGGACACTGGTTCTCCTTCGCTAGTCGGACCGGGGGGAATTCTCCGGGGCGTATATTTAAGGAAACGTGTTCGAGTTTGAAGAATTGGAAAGATAATTTCTTTTTGATAGACCGGAGAGCAATCCCAGATGCAATGCCCTGGAGGCATCCGGATTCTAGTGTTTCAGATGATGCTCCTTGAGGGGTTACTTGGATCTTGATGTAGCGACGTTGTGTGAGGGATAGTGGAGCTTAGGCCTATTCATTCGGTCTCTTGTATGAAGTTGGGTTGTGAAGGTCCGAAGCATTCAGCTTTCATCCGGAGTTTAAGGATATAGAGAAGAATGGTAACGCAAACATCTTTTCTCTTCTTTTTTTTTTTTTTGTTTGTTTTTTTTTTTGTACCCATGTTTTCTTACTTTGTGCAGTTATTACAATGTCTCGTTACTTGCGTTTGAGGTCCGATCATGGGTCGAGATTGGGGAAGGGCGCTCCTCTTGCTGAGGGGGCGGAGATACCCCAGCACGTGACCCAACCCTTGGAAGAGGAAGCGGGGTTCGGAGCCTGGCGGGTGCAGCAGTTATGGAAAAGGCCGATCCGGCCGTCTTGAAAGCGAAGGAAAAGAAGAGAAACAAAGAAGAGAAGCGAACGGCCGACCCTCGTCCATGCTAAAAGAGAAGACCCAATACCCTTCAGCCGATCTATCGTCGAGCCGGGATAATTCCCAGCGGACTCGCTCAGCGTCGCCCATAAATACGGTGATGCCCGAAGACGTTGCGGATGACACCGAGCAAGGAAGTGGGGTGATCGGGATCTTTGGTCCTCGTGGCCCGGAGGCCACCTCACTGGAGGATCCTCCCGTCGTTGCTGGAACCACTCCTTATCCCTCCGGTCAAGGTATGTTTTTTAAGCTTGTGATGTATCTGACCTTATCACTTCATTTTTTTTTTATTTCCTCATCATTTTTTTTTTTTTTTTTTTTTTTTTGGAGCGAGTGCGACGGTGGCGGATGTTCACGGTGTCGCCTAGGCTAGCACCTTCGTTGGAGGTACCTTACGGTCGTTTTGCTTACTTCGGGGTTTTCTTTTTCCTAACTTTCTAAGTCTGCCTTCCTTTTTCAGGTGGGTTTGGCCGAAGGGGTTCTGGCGAGCCGTTCATTCCTGGCTGGAGTTTGTCGGTGAACACCAGTTTGAACGATGCTGTCCAGTGTCGGGATATGATGAGCAATCTTGCCCCACCTTTCATCTTGGCGGAACAAGAGGATTTGCCGGACGATCGAGCTTTATACAGAGGGTGGTTTGAATTGTGTCATGGGTCCATAGCTATTGCCGACGTGTTTAAGATGTTCGAGCGTCTAAATCACCATTATGGAGAGCTCTACAAGGCCCATTCCACCTGCTGCAGCACCGACTCCCAACTCTCCGAAGCTCAAACCAATCTTCGAGTTCAAATGGAGGCTAATCAAAAACTTGTTCAAGATAATCAGACCCTTCAAGAATCTCATCGGGATTGTGGCCGGAAGGAAGAGGAGATGGGTTCCCGCCTGGCCTCTTTGGAGAAAGAGGTGAGTGAAATAAAGGCCAAAGATCAGGAGAGAGAGGAAAAGGTGAGGTCGTTGGAAGAGGCTCTTAAGAAGAAGACGGAGGAGCTAGATGAATCCGAGAAGGAAGCTGCGGTTTTAAGGGCTGATGTCGAGAGGCTTGCCGTGAGTGCGGGTCACGAGGAGATGTTAAGGTTTAACTATGTGAAGGAGCTGCTTCCCGCGGTTATTCGGCGACTGCATGAGAGTGATGAATACCAGCAAGCTTAGGGCGGTGTCTTTAATGCCGCTATAGATTCTGGTTATTTGGATGGCCTTAAGGAAGGTCGTGACGAAGAGGAGGTCGGTAGGATCCTCGCTAAGCAAAAAGATTTTGACATGCAAGCGGTTCGAGGATTTACTGCTGCTTATGGTGGGATGTTTACGAGGTCTTTTCCTTATATTGAGAAGATCAGACGCTCTTATCATCTTCCTCTCGCGGATTTAATGAACATACTTCCCGAAGGATCAGGGTCCACCCCCGGTGTAAGCGCTTCCGGAGGCTCTTACTTTTTAATCTTACCTTGTAAACTTTTGAATGTTTAAGACAATGTTATGTTTTTATTATGGATTATGGTGGGCCTGCGTGCCTTTGGATTGTAACTAAACAATGCACTTTCGTAACGCCATTTAGGTCGTCCGTATATTTGGATGACCCCTTTTGCTATGTAATTGAACAATCTTTCCTTGCACTTTCGTAATATTATGCAGGTTGTCCGTGCATCCGGACAACCAATTTTGGTTATCTACCCGTGTATGCTTGTGTATGCATTTTGTATTTTTGCTAGTGACTTGGCACTTTCGGCATTGAATTGCGTCCGTGAGTGAATGTACTCCGGCCTTCCCTAATGACTTAGCATTTTTGGGGTGTTGTTTTCGCCTGGTGGTAAATTTACATGGTGGCTCATCCCTGGCGTCGTCACGCTTTCGGGGTATCTGCGTGCCGTTTGGGCATATATGCCTCGGCTCATCCCTTAATGTCTTAGCATTATTCGGGGGTATGCAGTCGCCTACCGAATGGTATGTGGCCTTCCCTAGTGTCATTGCACTTACGGGGGTAAATTAATTTTAATTAAGGGGTTTTCGGATGTGCGGTCGGAGGTAGCTAATCTCTGCCGGTCCGCCCCTTAGACATGAGATATGATCACGGAAAATTTTCCTCCTCCGTCATAGGTAGGGGAATATATATCATTGCTTACTGAATAGTGAAAATAAAGTAGTTCATGCCCGTAGGCTTACAATGCATATTTTTTTAAAGAAAACATTTCTTCAAATTCATGGCGTGCCACTTCCGGGGCACTTCTTCTTCATCCAAAGTTTCCAACTTGTACGAGCCGTTGAGATTTGCCTCTTTGATCCGATAGGGTCCTTCCCACTTGGTTCCCAATTTGCCTTGATCTTCGACTCTGCTGGCCTCGTTTTTTCGATACACAAACTCCCCTGGTTTGAAGGAAACCAGCCGTGCTTTCCGGTTGTAGTACTTTTCAAATTTCGTTTTGTATCGAGCCTCCATCACAGCGGCTTCTTCCCTTCGTTCCTGTAGCAGGTCAAGGTTGAGACGGATATCTTCTTCATTTTGTTCTACAGTTCGACGGGGATCTTCCTCTTGAGCCCTTCCCTTATCCGCCTTACTGCATGCGTTGGCATGCCTATTTCTGCCGGTATGACCGCCGCTCCATAGGTGAGGTGAAGGGTGTTTCTCCGTTGCTAGTCTTGATGGATGTCCTGTGCCCAAAGGACATTCGGCAAATCCACCCATCCGGCTTTGCACGTCCCAACCTTGTTTTGATTCCTCCATCAAGCTCTTGTTGGCCCTTTCTACCGATCCGTTGGCTGCGGATGGGCCACAAATTGTATTAATCGCTTGACGTTGAGTTTTTCGCACCGACTTTTGAAGGGTTGTCTATGAATTGCTTAGCATTGTCTCGTGACGATGACGGGGAGACCAAGCACACTATGTTATCCCACACGAACTTCGTGACATCTTTCCCCGTGATATTTGCCAGTGGTTTGGCTTCTGTCCACTTGGTGAAATAATCGATGGCAACTAAGAGAAACTTGACCTTTCCGGCTGCCGGTGGTAGAGGTCCCACTATGTCCATACCCAATTGGTAAAAGGGCCACGGAGCCATGATGGGTGTCAGCTTGGTTTTTGGTAGCTGCGGTACTGGGGAGTGGATCTGGCAGGAGTAACACTTGATTATTTCGTTTCTAGCATCCCGGTGCATTGTAGGCCAGTAGTATCCTTGCCGCATGGCCTTCGCCACGACCGAGCGGGGACCGGAATGCATCCCACAAGCTCCCATGTGAATCTCCCTTATGATGTAGTTTGCTTGTAAGGGACCCACGCACCTCATCATGGGTACCAAATAGGCTTTCTTGTAGAGTATACCATCTTCTATGACATATTGGCTGATTTTCATCCTTAGGTTGCGGGCTTCATTAGGGTCTTCCGGCCAAATTCCTTCCTCAAGACACCGAATGATAGGGGTCATCCAGTTGTCTCCTTCTTCTTCAACGACATTATTAACTTCCTTACCTTCCGTCGATCTTTCCCTTAGCACCTCCACTAGTACTTCCTTCGTCAAGTGATCAAAAGCGACAGTGGCTAGTTTACTAAGGACATCTGCCTTTTGATTTTGACCCCTAGGGATGTTCCGGATAGTGAAGTTTTCAAAACTAGCTATGTACTCCTTTGCCTTTGCTAGGTACTTGATCATACTTTCGTGACTCGCCACATAATCCCCATTTATCTGATTAGCCACCAACTTAGAGTCCACCCGGACCTCAAGGCTACGGACCTGCATATTCTCCGCCATCCTTAGCCCCGCCAGTAGGGCTTCGTATTCGGCTTCGTTATTAGTCTTTGTCGAACTGTCGGATGGCATAAGTGAACTCCATTCCTCGGATTGATTAGTACAAGACCCGCTCCGGAGCCTTTGTTATTGGATGCTCCGTCCGTATACAAAAGCCATTTCCCTTCTTCCTTCTTCTTCACCGCAGGCTGATTGAAGTACTTGTCGTTGTTTTCTCCGATGGGAGCTTCCGACAGGAAGTCCGCTAACACTTGACCTTTGATTGCGTTCCGGGGCTCGTAGGTTATGTTGTATGCACCCAGCTCCACCGAGTACTTAGCCAACTTCCCGGACGCTTCCGGCTTGTTGAGGATCTGCTTTATTGGTTGGTCCGTGATTACCTTTATAGGGTGTGCTTCGAAGTATCTCCGGAGCCTTCTTGACATGTGCAACAGACATAGTGCTAGTTTCTCGATCGGGGCGTAGTTCCTCTCGGCTTCGTTGAGTGTTCGACTTACATAACGGACTGGTAATTGTCTTCCCTTTCTTTCTGTGAGGAGAACCGCGCTGACCGCTTCCTCCGCGGCCGCTAGATACACGTACAGTGTTTCCTTTGCCGTTGGTGTTGTTAGTGAGGGAAGATCCGTTATCAACTTTTTCATCTCTTGGAATGCCGCTTCTGCCTCTTCCGTCCACCGATATTCCTCCTTATTCTCCTTGGTGATGTTTTTGAGTGTTTCGAAGAACTTTCGGCCGAACGAGCCAAGAAACGATTGAGTGCCGCCAATTTGCCGCTGAGGCTCTACATTTCTTTCAGGGTTCTCGGCGATTGCATGTCCATTATTGCCTTCGTCTTCTTTGGGTTTGCCCGAATTCCTTCTGAAGTTACCATATACCCTAGGAATTTTCCTTCCTCCATTCCGAAGGAGCATTTCTTAGGATTCAACTTCATGTTGATCTTCCGAAGGTTGTCGAATGTCTCCGCTATGTCCGCTAGTAGGTCAGAACGAGCAGGACGAACACGAGCGAGCCTTGTTCATGTTCGCTCATTTAACTTTAACCGGACAAATAAGCGAACACTTAACGCTTAAGCGGACGAAATTTCTTGTTCATGTTCGTTTATTAAGAAAATGAGTTGTTCATGTTCGTTTATGTTCGTTCATTAAGACATTAAACGAACGCTAAACGGACATAAACGATCGAACATAAATAAACACATACAAACAAACATAAACTTTATTAAATTATGCATCTAATATTGTTTATAAGTGTTTTTTTTGTTTAGACAAACTAATTTTAAAATTATACAATTAAAAAATATGATATACAAACATAAATAAATAAATGAACATAAACGAGCGTTAACGAGCGCATAATCGGACGTTCACGGACATAAATAAGCGGACGTGACTTTTGTTCATGTTCGTTTATTTAACTAAACGATCGTAAAATATTGTTCATGTTCGTTCATTTAATAAATAAGCGAACATAAGCGAACTTTACCGAGCGGTTCATGAAATGTTCAATGAACGTTCGATTCGTTCTGACCTATCCGCTAGCATTCCCTCGCTCTTCCCCGCTCTTGATGACCATGTCGTCCACATATGCTTCAAGGTTCCTCCCTATCTGTGATTGGAAAGCGGAGTCTATCATCCGTTGATAGGTGGCTCCGGCATTCTTCAAGCCGAATGGCATCTTGGTGTAACAGTAGGTTCCTTGCTCAGTGTAGAACGTTGTTTTTTCTTCGTCTTCCATTGCCATCTGCACCTGATGATACCCTTTATAAGCATCCAAAAAACATTTGTACTTATACCCCATGACCGACTCGATCTTCCAGTCGATCTCCGGTAAGGGGTAATAGTCTTTGGGACAGGCGGAATTGATGTTCTTGAAGTCAATACACATACGCCAGCTTCCATCACACTTCTTTACCAGAACAGGGTTGGATATCCAGGTAGGGTACTTCACCGACCTGACAATGCCGGCCTTGACCCATTCTTCTACTTCCTTGGTGACTGCTTGGTTCCGATCTGCCGCCAACATTCGGCGTTTTTGACATACCGGGTCTATTGAAGGGTTGGCATTCAGAGTATGCTCAATGATCCCTCTGGGGACACCTGTCATATCCGTTGGTTCCCATGCGAATATGTCGAGGTTCCTTTGTAACAGTTCTTTGAGGCGCCTTTTGCCCTCAACGGATAATGCACCTCCTATCGTCACTGCTTGTTCGGGGAAGGCTGGGTTGATCGCCACTTCCTCCGTTAAACCCACCTCTCCTGTGCCTGTTTCTTCCTTATCTTGCTCTGGAACAATGGTCTGCAATCTTTCCAATCTCCTACATTCCGAAATGATGACGGAACGAGTGACCAACGTGGCAATTCCTTGAGGGGTTGGGAACTTCATCATGGAATGGACCGTAGAAGGTATGGCTCGCAGGATCTTCAATCCGGTCCTTCCTAAGATAACATTATATGGTGACGGTGCTCGAATAGCGTGAACTTCATCCCGACCTTCTGTGACAACCCTCATCTCCGAATGACACATCTAATTCGATTTTACCCGGTGGACGAGTCACTGTCCGGAAATCCAAGCAGATCTTTCTGCGTCTGTTTCATTCGAGTCCTTATCTCATAAGGTAGGTTGTTGAAGCAATGTTCGAACATTACCTCCACCGAGGCTCCTTCATCTACAAAGACTCTCCTTACTAGGTACCCTTCCATCGTGGCTTCAACTATGAGAGGATCATCCGACACGTCTCCGTCAGGGAGAGGAGGGAAAGTTATGGGTACATTCATCCACCTTTCCTCTTGTTCCGATGACTTTCTCTTCCTTCGTTCGGGCCAGGTTCGGATCATGTTGATGACTTTGTCTTTAGCTCCTGCGTCATTCTTTGGGGGTTCTCTCCTTCCTTTCTGCCTGAGATCCTTGACCAGGTGGTTCAGCTTCCCTGACTCCAATGCTATCTCTAAGCGTCTTTTGGTGCCGATGATCATTCGTGTAGTGCCCTTTTTCTCCATGATAATCACAGTACTTATCTTGATTCTCCTTGCGTGGGGGATCACGCATTGGCTTCGGAGGAGGTAGACGTAGCTGGTGCTCAGTGGCTAAGATTTCTTTCGGTGGCTTTATAAGTGAATCTAAGGTTAGGCGGGGGTTGCCTCGGTTCAGGTGATCACCGCGATGGGGCAAATAAGGAGTCGACTTGTCACCGTGGCGGTGTGAGCTTCCCCGATCTCTTCCTGAATATGCATGTCGTCCTTCATTCTTCCTATCTCCTCCGTAGTGACCTCTGACGACCCTTTCGTCCTTTCGGAAGGGTCCAGTTGAGGCTCTTCTGGTTGTATCATAGTGTTCCCCTCGAGGCAATTCGGTGCTGGCAAAAGCTTCCTCCGACCTTACAAAGTCATCGACCCTAATCATCATCTCCTCCACAGTCTTGGGGATCGTATCGGCGAACCGCTTGGCCAGCTCGGGACATTTGCACCCGTTCATGAATGACGAGATCCTCATGATCTCCGGAGCTCCCTGTATGAATCCTGTCTCAGTGGTCCACCTTTCTTTGAACTCCGGAAGCGTTTCGTTAGCCTTTCTTACTATTTTGGCGATCTCTGTAGGGTCCTTGACACAAGCTTTGTGCGGAGAAAGCAGGCCTCGGCGATCCTTGAAAGCTGGCCTCTCGTCTATGCTCCCCGGCGGGAGCCCATCGAACCATCCCCTGGCCTTTCCGTCCAAAGTTTGTTGGAACATGCGGCACCACACGGGCATTGGCCACTCTCCATGTCCCGCGGCTCCGGTAAATCTGTTGAGATGATCTTGGGGATCCGTAGACCCATCAGCGGAAAACTCGATGATTCGTCTACTGAATGGAGATTTCGAGACTTCCTTGAAGGGTTTCGCCAGGTCTTCGTCCTTCACTTTGTTCCCCGTAACTATTTCCTTCTTCTTATTCGTCGGCTCGTCCTTATCAAGAGTCGTTTCGTCTTCGAAGTCCAATCGTAGTGGCTCAACGGTGTCCCTCCGGCTATTGTGTTCTTTTATCATTGACTTGAGAGCAGTTACGTACCCTTCTAACTGCTCCCTCGTCAACGGTGTGGAATTTCCTCCTTCTCCTCTGGAAGTTTCTGGTGGTGTCGAACCCGTCATCCTATAGCTCTAGTAGATTGAATGCGGGTCCCACGGATGGCGCCAATGTCAAAGTATTTTTTTGTGGGTCGTTGCAGCTATCTTTCGGCCTTAGGAATGAGCCTTCTAGATACCTGCTAAGATGAACAACGCGTTAGTCTCGCCCCGGGTGTTGCCCCAGGACCCGACTCCGGCGTGAGAGTAAGTATGTGTTTTTACCGAAAGGTATAGTATAAAATGTGTGTGTAGAAAATGATACCTTATTCCCAAATACTGTATGCGTATTTATACTACGCGATGTCATTTCTCTGGTCCCGGGTGCATGTGCTTCATGGGACCGTTGATGATGTTTGTCACGACAACATCCCAGGGTCATGTCCGACATCCACGGGGATGAGACAAAGTGTATCCAGGCTAGACGCCAAAAGTACTGTCAGGTCAGCGCGTCCTTCGGACGGATGACCTACCGTCGTACCATTCGGTATAGCCTTGGACTGTTGCACTAGAGTACCGGGCCCTTCGGCTAAGTGTGGGATTCTTCGGATAGAGTGTGATCCTTTCGGCATTGGACCGAAGGGGCATATACGTCGTCAAGCTCCGTTATAACCTTGCCCTCGAATATCTTGAACATCAAGTTTAAGATGAGATAAAGAAGATAATCTCTTTTTTAAAGTCGGTGCATTTGTATCTTTAACTTACAATGTCACTTCAGGGTATCCGATTCCATAGGGATATCAGTAATGCCAAAGCAGCACTTACCGGAATATAATCTTTCACATGAAAGTAAAATTCGTTTTACACTCCATTCAAATATTGGACATGAAAGCGACATCACTAGATCAATTTCTGCACAACACCTCCAAATAAAACATCTGTGAACAAAATTTAAAAAACAAAGCTATTCTTATTCAAAAGCCAGTAACGTAAAAGACACTATCACGCTCATAAATATTCGATAAGAATATCAAGTTACCTAATGATTTAAAGCTTCAACTTATGAAAAAACCACTGGAAACAAGATCCAGCAAATAGGCATACAATCCTTAAAAACAAATGAAGCAAAAAAGTAAATAGGTGCTTTAGAGTATTATTTGTATTAGGCTTGAGGGGTCATCCCACTTGAGGTCCTTAACCACCTCCCATGTGAAGTCAGGATCCTCCTTCCAAAATGCCCATACGCAGCCGTCTTCAAGAACCTCCCATTACCACCCCTCTTCAAATCCAAGTCAATCGATATCATTCCAGGCCTGAAATCAAAGTTCTCCTGAACAATTTTAAAATCTCCTTGTCTGGTATCTTTCCAGTTCCATATGTATCCACAAAACAGACAACGGCTCAGGAATACCAATGGCATATGATACTTGGACAATGGCCCTCCTTGCTACCCCACAAGCCACAATGCTCTTAGCTGCTTGCCTCACAATGTATGCCCCGCTACGGTCCACCTTGGTGGGGTCCTTCCCTGAGAAAGCACCACCTCCATGAGCACCCCACCCACCGTAAGTATCAACAATGATCTTACGACCCGTGAGACCAGCATCACCATGTGGTCCACCAATGACGAAACGACCAGATGGGTTCAAGTGGAAGATAGTCTTCTCATCAAGATAATTCTCAGGGACCACAGGCTTGATAACATGCTGTTTGAGATCAGCTGCAATTTCATCATTGGTAACAGTTTCATCATGCTGAGTGGAAATGAGAATTGTGTGGACACGCAATGGGACCATAGCTCCCATGTCGTTATGGTACTCGACCGTCACTTGGGTTTTGCCATCTGGCCTGAGCCAAGTGCAAGTGCCATTTTTACGCACTTCAGTCAGACGTGCTCCAAGCTTAGTTGCAAGGACATGGCTCAGTGGCATAAGTTCAGGAGTCTCATCAGTTGCATAACCAAACATATGACCTTGGTCACCAGCACCAATCTCCTCTGGCTTCTTAGTCAAATTACCATGAACACCCTGTGCAATATCCGGGCTTTGTTGCTCAATATTAACAAGGACCTTGCAGTTGTCAGCATCTAAGCCCACATCATCAGAAACAAATCCAATCTTACGGCAGGTATCACGCACAATCTTTTCATAATCAACATTAGCTTTGGTAGTGACTTCACCAAAAACCATAACCATGTTGGTTTTGGTGCAAGTCTCACAAGCAACCTTGCTTTCAGGGTCCTCTTCAAGGCAGGCATCAAGAACTGCATCGGATATCTGGTCGCAGAGCTTGTCCGGATGCCCTTCGTTGACAGACTCGGATGTGAACAAAAAGGTCTCCATCGCAAACTAACCTGCCATATAGTAAAATTCAACACTAAGTACACATACTTAAATTATTTTGTAAAAATTACATGGCTCAATTCTATCATTTCTCCTTAAGATCACTAGAACATAAATAATTATATCAATCCATGTAAATAAAGCAAACTCAAACAACAAACCAATCCATAGATCACTATAACATAAATAATTTATGTACAAAGACAAACTAACACACTCACTTCATTATATATAAATCTAACGCTTGTCCTGACCAAGACTTAAACACACAACTATGTACGGAGTAGAATACTAATCTAGAAAAAGGTTACGAAAACTTTTAATTTTCATGTCAATTTCAGACATATATAAAAAAACGGCTTGTTCATGTCTTAATCTATATAACAAATATAAATCCAAATATATAGTCACCTGTAAAGGTGATATCAGCACAAAACACATAAACTTACACACCTTAACAAGATCAAACATTAAAATTCAACTTGGATACATAATTAATATCATAAACAAAAAACACACGTCAAGCAAAGTTTCTCATGCAGGCACATGAAAAAATATCAACAAACAAATAAACCAATATATTACTAAAAGCAAAAAATGTTAGAAAACATACCTTGTTGTATTGATTTCAGTTTTATTTGTTAACGGAAGGAGACGAGTACAAGAATATAAAGAGGTGAATGAAAGGTGTTTAAATAGAAATGTCGCGTATATTAAATTAAGAATCCCGATTTCCTAGACATGAATATATCATTTCCATAGGCGGTGTAATGCATTCTTTTTACATCACTTTATCCTTATAAAGATCTTTTCCTATTTTCGTGTGAGATTATTGTATTTATTTTAAAGTCGTTTACATATATCCCTAATGAAACTTTAATAATTACATATTGTTTCAAATCGTGTTTTAATAACATTGTATATCATGCATTAAAAACTTATGTTTTGAAGAAATATGTAATTTTTGAAGTTTTAACTTGGGTATATACAAAATTCCTCCTATATTTTATAGTAAAAGATCCCTACTATGTTTTGTTTTTATTTATCTCAAAATCGTATTTTACAGAATATAAAATAAACACCGAATCTTATAATTAAATAAAGAGATACTTGCTTGAAAACGTAATTAACTTATTACTTTTTTAAGTGTTGTATAGCAATTTTTTTTGGCTTTTATATATTTAAAATTTTGAATTTCGACCGTTGTGTATTTTGTTCATGTATAATAATCATTCTACTTTTCGATGTTAAAAAGATGGTTAAAAACGTACAAATAAAATGGTTACAAGATACGCATAAATATCAAAATATAAATGTTTAAGTACTTGATAGCAAAAAATAAAGTTTTATATACACAACTCAAAACGAGTGACAAATTATTTACATTAATAATTATCCCTTGAATAAAGTATTGATTTAAATTAATAATTGAGTTTAACCATGGTTTTAAAAGACGCGTCGACGCAAATACACGAGACATGACATTCACGTTACGCAATAGATTAAGGCGTCAACTCAAGATTTAGCGTGGAAAGGCAAATTTGAAGCCAGATACATATGGCACTTTCTTTTTTACTCATGTATCTACAAGTATCAATGTGTGTGACAACATGTATGAAGTTGGTGATCCGCCCACATGGGAGCAAGAGTAAAAAGCAATGGCAGACTCAACGTCACTCCCACCTTCTTGGGAGGTATGTGCCACTTGCAGGATCGTTTCACTTGATTGGAACAATGGCAGTTATTTAAAACTTGAAGGTAAATGATTTCTAAGTCTCATGTATAAAGCTTATAGCTTTTGGGTGCAAAATGGGTAGGATGGGGCTAATAAGATAATGAGTTGAAACACCAAGAGAAAAAAATGCATACTTGTAATTTCTAGCTCGGGTGATGTCGGAATGGCCTAAATTGCAAAGATTTTTAGTATTCTTTTGTTGCAGATAGCTGTGTTTAAAGAAAAACTATATTACTAAATCATAATCTGGAATACATTTTTGATGATTTCAGCCCATTTGACCCATTCTATTTTTAGTTGAACATTTTAGCTTAATTCAATTGAGCCATTACAAATAAACATAAACCAAAATGTCATGTTGTAATTCAACCTCTAACATTAAGTGATATTTATGTTGCATGTCAACTAAAATTAAAGTATGATCAAATTCTCACGCAGATCCAATGAGCAAAGGAAGGCGCTTTCATATGTTGAGAACTGAGTGGGGCTTTGATCAATTTGTTAGTCTTAAAGCATTCAATGATTCTAGCAATGGCTATCTTCTTGGAGACAACAGTGTGTTTGGAGCAGAGGTTTTCATCTGTAAAGAGAGAAGTAAAGGCAAAACAGAATGTTTGTCAATGGTAAAAGATGCAGTGCCTTACAAATACACATGGAAAATCAGTAACTACACAAAAGTAAATGCAGACAATGAACATTCTAACGTGTATCATGTTGGTGATCACAAATGGTAAACAATGTTTCTTCCCCAACTGTTCATTCGAATGATCTACTTTCACATTAAATAATGGCAAAATTCATAAACATGTGACTGTCTGTTTTCTCGCATCATTTAGGGAAGCAATTATTCATTTGCCTGTCATTATTAATGTATAAAGTATACGCAGTGTAGTCCATGTAGCCCAATTGCACTTTCATATAACCAGCAATAATACAAGTACAACTGGGCCACTCGGGCTACCATATAATGGCCTATACCTGGCTACACTATGATACATTTTAAAAAATTAATAATCTTAACTTGAGCAACAATGGTTAATTATTTACAAAAATACTTGGTGTCTGCAAGAAGCTACCGCTATATCCTAATGGGAAAGGTAGTATTGGTGGCTATATATCTCTAAAATTGGCACTGAGTGATCCTGAAAGTCTTTCTTTTGGAACCAAGATCCTTGCAAAATTAACGCTTAGTATTTTGGATCAGTTGGATACAAGGCATTACTGTGGCAAAGGTGGATGTTTCTGAACACTCGGCTATAATTAAACGTAATCCATGAACTTGAATACCACCTGCCACTATTGTTTTATCATAAACTCAAAATCATTCATGCAGTGCAGCTAAGTTACGGCTTTAATGCTTCAAAACCCAAATGGGGTTAGACAAGATTAATTCAGCACGGATCCTTCTTTCAGACAAATAGAGGTTGCTTTTAGATTATGTTTGTTGTATAGAGGCAGAGATCGCCATCCATGGAGAGACAACTGCCTATGGATAAGTTCATTTAGACAATGCATTTCATATCGAGACCAAAGTCACAGGAAACGCTGACTCGGCGTTCCACGTTCGGATCGTTCGTACCCAAGCGTGATGCGATCGCGATCCGGATCGCCGGAATCGCGATCCGGATCGTTATTTTCGCGTTCCCAAACATCATCAATCGCCGTGCGAAGTCTACTGGTTCGACGTGCCAAAACGGATCGGTACAGCGTGCCAAAATGAATTAGTACATCGTACCTAAGCGAATTGGTACAACAAACCAAATTTTAACCAATAATTACTTCAACTAATTTAATTTTATTCACTTATGATATATGTCCCTAACAATCTTTTGAATATTAATATATCATATGGATATTTGGCTTATACGTATCGTAATGTAGACATGTAATATTATTCTTAATATGGTACATTGTACTGAATCGGGTACATCGTACCAAGGTTTATGGTACATCGAACTAGAGCGTACCCTAGCGTTCCGAAATGAGCCTACCCCCCGTCGTACCATATTTTAGGGACCTAGCGTTTCCCGTTCCCGTTTCCCGTTCCCGTACCGAAGCGAACCGCGTTTCGTGTGACTTTGTACGAGACTATGAAAATAAGGAGGCGTGCATAAAAAGGAATTAATATGTTCAAAATGTAAAAAGTTTCAGTTATTTAGTAAGTTATTTTTTAGTTCAGGGCAGTTGTTCTCAATGATTATTGTGATAAAGTCAAAATTCACTTTCTATGGCAAGATGTCAATAATTATGTTTGATTCATCTCTATGTTTGTATATAATGTGTATGCTCGACTAGATGAGTCACCTTTTATGATGAAGATGATCCTTGACGTTTGGACTTTGTATAACCTAGAGCGATTAGCTTCTGAACCAGCTTCTTTTCAGCTTCCACCTGTAATTAAGAAAGGAGATAATTTAGGATTACACACACACACGAGCACGTGCAGTCACACAGAGAAGAGAGAGAGAGAGAGTGAAAACCTCAAGAAGGGGACTATCTTTCGGAATATTGCATGCCAACATTACAGGAACTCCAGTCTTCATAACTATGAGAAAGTAGCATGTCAACCATGGACCCAGACAAATACACTTTATGATGTTAACTGTATAAAGTACTGGTGTCAATTTGTTTGGTACAAATAGAGTTATTAACTAGTGTTACAAATATAACTACAAACTTATATTAATAATAATCCAAGTTTTATTTAAATATAAAGATTTGTACATTAAAAATACACTTTGGATGATATTCAATCCATTTGAGCCATTTCCTTTTAAGCAATGAAGAATACCTATTCGGCGAGCAATAGCAGCTCCTGTATTATCACTGGTGCCACCAAGAAGAGAGCTTACACTGACTATGTTGTTCTGGAAATGATCACCAATAACCCATAGTTAATAAAACATGATTTATGGCAAGTGTAAGGAATATGAGACTCAAAATCGTAAATCTTAATCAATTTCAAAAGTATGATATTTTGTGTTAACGTGGGATAAAGGTCATACCATATTCACACGACCATCAAAGATCAATAAGCAGAAAATAACATATTTATAAGTGAAAACTTACCGGTCTTGTGGGTGCAGCTGCATATAAATGTCCTAATTTGGTAGAGTTACAGCCAATCCATGCATATATCTAAAAGACATACAGCACATGAGCATGACTATCAGTATAATGCCAATTGTGACTAGTAGCAATGAGCAAATCAATTAACAACGTATAATTTAAACAATCACTTGAGGCCACACAAACATTAGTAGGTGATCCATAAGTGCTTTTAGATACTTAATTTCTTATTAAAGCTAATAAAAGAAATGCCACACTGTTTCCTACATAGAGGAACTTGTGTTGGTGATTCTGAAATTCTATAATGGCATATCTTCCAGAAGATTGTTTTTTCAAGTAACATTTCACTCTTGCAATATAAAGATGAGCTGAGCATTTTGCTGTTAACGAGATTGCTGCCACTAATATAAATGATTAATTTAAGTCATAAAGGACATAATCACCATCTCAAATATACAGAGTTTATGTTAGCTAAAGTATAATCCAATGCGGTCACTTGTCGTATCACTCTTTTATATCTTTCTATAATTATTTCTGGTGAAACTCGGTCATAAGTAAGGTTCAGGTTGAAGGCAGTGATGACAAAGGTGAGGGCAACAAGAAGCAGCCGACACAAATTGGAGCGATCCACCCTCGTTAAACTCAACAAACAAGGTGGGGCGTCCTAGCAACAGCCGCGCACTGTGAGCCCTTGCAGAGGTGATGGTTAGTTTGAGCCACATAACAACAATAATAATAACATACAGGATAAGAAGTTGCTGATTTGGACATGGCAATGCTGGTGTAATTTACTCTCGATGACAAAACACACAACGGTTTTTGAAAGGCGGCACGAAGAAGGTAAGTCAATGGCGGTGTCTGGAGCAATGAAACATGCACTGGTCAAGATGGAAATGCAAGCTTTTAATGGGCACATAATGTGAAGGAGGCATATGGTTCCCGCTAGATATTTGCTTATAGAGAACATTATTAACCTGGTATCTAGGTTACACCTGAACATGGGTGATTACCTATCGTTCATGGCCTACATAAGGAGTTCAACTTGTTGGCTGGCAGAATAAAGGAGAGGAAATTCCTAAGGGCTACAGACAGACAGACATCAAAGGTTGAAGATTATTTCACGAAATTACTTATAACGGAGCTTCGACAGATTTTATGAACCTGTATCCTAGTAATCCTGAGGCTGAGTGTGTCACTGTTAACCAAAATAAAACAGCATAAGCACCGAAAGGTAACCCTGTCACATTCACATTCAGAAAACCCAAAGCGTAAAAGCTATATTATAAGAGAACGGCCCGAGTCCAAAACAAGGAGTTTATATGCTTAATTAAACTCGTCCTTGACCATTAAAACCTGTTTGGGAAGGGTCAACGTCTAATTTATGTTAGTTAGTCGAGGGTATTATAGTCCATACACATTTATACCACACCTTAACTAAACGGAGAAAAGCTCCAGTATACCATCTTGATCGTTTCCTCCTCGTCACACAACCCTCACATACACTTTAACAATAAACCAAAGACAAGGACCTTACTTTTACGGTGATGGCGATGAGATGGTAAAATATGTGAAGGCAAAATATGGGGATACTTGGTTACAAGAAGATGAAATGTCTGATGAAATGTTTGAAGATTTATGCAGATTTGCGAAAGAAGCTGAAGTGATGAAAGGTTAGTTGGGTTTTTTGTATTTGTGTGATTGGCATTTTAAGGGATGAGCATAAATAACTCTATTTTATTTGACAGAAATCCGAGCAGTGTCAGAATCTGCCAAAAAAGGATTATAGCAAGCTAAAGGTATCTGACGATATGATTGAGTATGCCATGGCTACTTATGGGAATAAGTGGGATATAGGAGATGACATTGCTGATGTGATACTTGAAGACTTGTGGGAAAAATATGGGAATAAGGAGTTTGAGAAAGGTTAGACTTAATGTTTGCAAGCTAAGAAAGTTGTAATGGGTGAACTCTGATTTCTTTCTGTTTTGGCTATCTTTCCAGATACTAACTTGAAAGGAAATGAAGTTGATGTCATCATTATTTCAGACACATCTGATGATGAGTTTGGGATCATGTCTTCTAAGACTACTACTTTGAAAGGTTCCACTTCCCAAGCTTCCAAGGCTTCCGCTCCCAATGTTGTACTTGGTCTTGTAGCGGCTGTGGGATGCTCCAGCACAAATAGGAATGAGTGGTATGTGCCTCCCCCTAAGGAGCTCAAGTCTCCCCCCATGAATATCAAGTCTCCCATCAAGAAGTTCACTGTTATTTTTAGTTGTTGATGTAATGAAGATGTATATTTTTTGGCTGATGATGGTTATTGAAAACGATACTTGTTAACATGTATATTTTGCTTTATATGGTGTAATTAGGTGGTGGTGTATGTATATTTTGGATTTCTTGTTTTCATTTTGTAGTTTGCATTTGCTTATGCAGTTTAGGTGGGTGTTTGGAAAAACCCATTTTGACTTATAAAGTCAACATAAACCAAAATATTAGAGGAACCACACCGAATTGTTTTAGTCTTTAAAATATCTTTTGTTTGACTTATAAAGTCAATGATTCAAATTGTAACCAAAATTCAATTCTTATAACAAAAAGTACACACATATCGGTTAAGTTACATTTAGGCGAAAGACAACATAGCATTTCTTGCAGGTAATTCACTGCGTTAATTGACTAGTAGGTGATCCATTTGGTCTTTCAGTTGCAGTTGGTTCAAGTGGTGTTTGTCTTGGGCGTTCTCCATTTGGTCTTTCAGTTGCAGGTGCTTCACGTGGTGTTTGGCTTGGCGTTCTCCACTTGCTATTTCAGTTGCAGGTGGTTCACTTTCTTCTTCATCACTGGCCAAGGAAGCACCAACACTAGTAGGTGCAGAAATATGTAGACCCGTCACATATCCACCACTATCTCCTGTAGTTGTGTTTTCCTTGTAACACCATCTCTACCAATTATAAGATGTGTTTCCCTTATCTCAAGCACACTTGGACAAACATACCACATGAAATCTCTATAAGGTGGGCGCCTTGCAAAAAGGTCAATCCGACCTGTTTTCACTTTCAACCCAACGATAATGCATACCATTTGACAACCATTTTCTGCATCCATGGTGATAATATGTTGGTATGATAAAGAATTGATGACTTAAGATGTATTATATAAGTAGATGGGAGTTGTGGTTGTTGAACAAGTAGATGGGAGTAAAGACAACATAAATGCTTAAAATCTAGTCAACATACGCAGTTTAGGGGGTGTTTGGAATAACCACTTCTGACTTATAAAGTCAACAAAAACAAATAAATTTCAAACATGATATTGTCCAAATTACAAATGGCTAGAAGCCTACAACCTTCTAACACCAGTTCAACATCTTTTATCCAGCACATATGGATGTCTTGGATATAACTCCTCCACAACCACTCCATAGTAAGCTGCCTCAAACTCTGCTTCTTCAAGCCAATTTTTCCTCTTCCTTTCCTCTTCAATTCTTTTGTACATTCTCTCCTCTTCCAAAAACTGCTGGAATGCTTCTTCATCCATCCTTGACTGCTCTTCATCTTCCTCCAAAATTGTGTGTTCTTCTTCTTGCTCATAAAGAGCTTCAAGAAACTCTTGTTCCATAGTCTGCCTTATATCGTCTTCATCCATCCACTGCAAAAGTAATAGATTTGCACATCAACTAGAATGTAAACACACAAGAACAATCGTTATGCAAATGATAATTAAATGAATACATGTTGCCTTCTGCCATCACAATGCCTTTTTCTACCTCGAACCTTTGTTTCCTTTGTTGGTTTTGGTACTTGATCCTTGTGACACCTAGACTTATTATGTCCAACAGTTTGACAATTGGAGCATTTAATCTGTTTACGAGCTCTAGATTTACCCATTTTGATGCAATTTCACTTAATTGAGGCTTTAGGTTTATGAATTCAAATTTGGGGTAAAATGTGAGAATAAAGTGCTTCCTATAACTTAATGCAAATGTGAGGACAGGATAGGGGACTAAAACCTTAGTCCCCTATACTCTTAAACTGTTTAAGCAAGGACCATAGTTCTACCAACACCCAATACAATCAAAACAGATATAACAACTATCAAAGACGAATACAAAAATTAACAACAAAATTAACAAATTATAACACTAGAACATAACATATAGATTCATTAATTTCATATTAAACATTAAATATTCAGTACATATTTTTCCAAAAAAAAAAAAAAAAAGGAAAACATAACCACTTCATTTCCATTCACATCACTTTGTATTCCTAAGATCATCAAGGAAGTTGTTCCTGTCAAACACATGAGAGTGTGTTTGACAGATCATCCTCCTTATCTCCAAGGCCTTCAAGACATTAGCCTTTTGCTTCTTGCGAAGATCCTCAAGAAACTTGTAGTTCATCACCGTAGTTCGAAAGCCTTCGAGCTCAGAGATGTATTCTTGGGTTTCCTTCATACCAAGAATCAAGTCAGTCAAAGTCTGTTGGAGGCCATTAGCAATTTTGATGTCCTTATCGTTTTCTCTCTGATAAAAGAGAGAAATCGAGTCAAACATGTAGTCAGACTTCGAAGCTTTGGCGAGTTCTTGAAGAAGTGGGAAGTCAGCCATTCGGAGGTTGTTGAGATTTTGTGAGAATATGTTTTTTTTTATTGTTGGTATACAAATGGTATAGGTTATTAACCCATAAATAGCATAAACAACGGGAGCTTCCAAATTTAGGGACTAATTGTGAAGTAAGTAAAAAGACAAATAGTCAAGTTCGTGTGAGTAAAAATACGCGGGAACTTTAAGTGCAAAAATGGCTAACTGACCAAATTCAGGGACCAAGTGTGACATATGAAACTTATTACCCTGCAACTTGACCTTTGCCTTCCTTGATACGCTTATACACAATTAATGTGTTGCCAAACACCAAATAAACCCAACTAACAAGATCCGAAACCATAAACACTATCATAATAACCCGACCCAATTAAGAAAACCCAATCCAAACCAAACCTAACATACATCCACACTCACGTACTGAAACACACATCTAGTCAAACCCATTCGTAAAAACACAAAGTAAAACAATGAAAGACAGGAGCATATTCGTCTCAACTTTTAAGGATGTTCAGGAAGAAGAAGAAGGTGAGGTCTTGTTCAAAATCCATTGTAATGGGTTTTTTGATTATAGCCCACTCAGGTATGAAGGAGGTTCATTAATTAATCGTGTGCCTTTACGATGATAGGGATATATTTAGTTCAAGCCTTGATAATGTATTATCGAGATTAATGAACAAAATGGGCGTTGTTTTACGTGATCCTAAAGAATCCCTAGAAAATGGTTTGCATTTGATTCATATTGATGATGATGTTCATACTTAGTTTGCACTGGCTGAAACATATGAGTCAGTTGATATCTTCGTTGCACACAAGCCCCAAAGGTTAGCACAATTTTACTTAAAAACATAAGTTTTGAAGTTGTGGGTTGGGTAGAGCAAGATGCTAACTTTCGAATGGTTAGTCCAACACCTTTTAGGACTAGACGTAAATGGCAGGGGATAGATAGGAAAAAAATGCAGGGGAGTGGAACCAAGACACCAACAGTGAAAGGTGGTGTTGTAATCAAAGAGGAAGAAGGGGTTGTAGCTAAAAAAAGGGAGAAAATTAAAGGAAAAGGAAAAGAAAGGTTGGTTGAGGAAGAGGATGTTTTGCACAAAAAAAGGGGAAAGAAGTTGTTCAAGAATTTAATCGAGGTTTAGATGGGAAGGGGAAGGCTAAAATGGTTGATTTTGCAGGTTTTGATGTTGAAAACTTTCCTGGTTTTGATGGGAAGGGAAGGCTAAAGGGTTGGTGGTGGTCTATTCTTGATGTTTCTAGCGGTGTTAAGACACCCTTTAGAAGCGAGAGAAAGGATTACAAGCTGCGTCCTTGCCTTTTTTCGCCCAAAGGCCATCCTAGGTGATGTTTCGATGATGAATACCATGTCATGTGTTTAATTCTTTTAAGTTGTAATAGTACGATTACCTAACTTATATGTTTGTTGTTTGCATACTTGTTTTGCGAGACAAGGTAGCGATAGCATCATCACTTTAAGGTTCATGTTTTGTGGGTTCATCGGTTTATGGATATCGATCGAGATGTGTAGATCATTTGAAGGTTCGTGATTGAACGTTTTGAAGTGGGAAGCGCATCGTCTTTTATATTTTGTGAAATGTCGGTAGAACCATGTATCGACAATGACTCCGTAGTATCGATTATTTTCGGTTGCATCAAACATTGAACATATAGTTGATTGTTATAAGTCAACTTGCTAACTAGTTGGTTATGTATAAATTTGTTTGTTTGTCACGGGTTAAATTTGTGAGATCATACATTGTTTAGTAGTTGACTTTTATAAAGTCATACTTAACATGTCGGTATAATGGTATAATTCGCTCAAACAATCACCCTTTATGTGTTGGTGGAATTGTCTTGGGTTAGAATTAACTAAGGTGTGGTATAAATGTGTATGGACTATAATACCCTCGACTAACTAACATAAATTAGGACGTTGACCTCGGCGTTAATGGTCAAGCCTTTATAGGATGAGTTTGGCATATAAACCCCTTGTTTTGGACTCCGGCGATGAAAAAGGAAGTTTTGGCCCATCGTGATGCGAAATATATTTTTAACATTTCATTTTTAGTTTCAACTTTTCACTTTTCACTTTTTATTTTCCCTTTATATAGTACAAGTTTAGGGACGAACCGTGTATTTTACTCTTTAAAGCTTTGTGTGTTTATTAATGTGTATAATAACATGTTCCTTTCATGTTAGGGTGTTTTAAAATAACATTAATTAGTGAGTTTAATTATTTTATATTTTGGATTATGTTGTAGTTTGTTTAAAGGGTTATTATACAAAAAAGTCACTAAAGTTTGCGGAAAATTTGTCCTAAGTCACTAAAGTTTAAAAGTTGTCATTCAGGTTACTCAACGTTAAAAGGCAAACATGTCTATAATTTCAGCGACTTTTACGTTTATTTTTTTTATATGTGAAGTAACAAAAATGTCATGTTTTTACAAGTTCATTGACTGTATGACAACTTTCATAAGTTCGAGAATGTGGTTGACAACTTTCATAAGTTGAGTAACACGAATGACAACTTTTAAACTTTAGTGACTTAGGACAAATTTCCATAAACTTTAGTGACTTTTTGTATAATAACCCTTTGTTTAAATTTTACATTGTGAAAATTTTATTGTACTTTTTAGTAAGGGGTGTTTTAATTGGTTGTTTTTAATTTGGTAGATATGTTTTTAATTGGCTGTACAATGTGAATAAATCATTGTACTTTTAAGTATTAGGGTGTTTTAATAAGAGTATTAATTACACTATATATTTCTCTCACTTTTGACCATTTTCAATTTTTAATTTTCAACATTTGACCATTTTTTTTATATTTAGTATAGATAAGATGAGGTTTTCATAAACTTTTAAGACTAGTGAGATTATATAAGAATATTATACATATAAAAGATTTATATATTTTTATTATTTTATCTTGATAAGCTAAATTAAACACTTAGTAAATGCTTATAAGCTCATGAGATATAGGTTTTGTTGGCGCGAGGCTTAAAAGGCTTAAGCATTTAAAATAAGTTTTGTTTGTCATACAGTGGAGGAAGCATTTTTTTTAAGAAAAGACTTTTAACCTGGTGAATATATTACTTCAAAAAAATATTTAAGTACATACGATGTAAGTGAGTCTCACATCTCAGCCCGTTACATAGGCGTTAAAGCAAAGATAGCAAGACACTACTACTTCTATAATAGAAAGCAACCGCTAACGACTAGATTAAATTTGACTCACAGTGACATCAAATATAAACTATCATCTAATTTGACCTTGAAAATGAATGTCAAACGCGTTGCAGAATGCCAATTGTTCTTCGGTTAAATCAAAAGATTCATTCTCATAACCATCATACACATCATAATCTTCATCCTCACCAGCTCGTTTTGATGATGAAGCCATGAATCGAGCAATCACATCATATATGATAACATCAAATAGTAAATACTTTTCTCTATCAAATTTCCTTATATAATGCTCATATTTCTTGTATTTATATAAGATTAGGTACTTAATTGCTTCTAATTTGTTTAATAAGATTTATTTGAGCATTGAGCGATAAGATGCGGATTTGAGAAGCTATTTATTGGAAAACGAGAAAATGCTGGAACAAAAGACATATGCGACGTAGTTGGCATCCAAGACTTGCGTTGTATTCATAGTTAAAGCTGTCTTGTCAAATTCAACTCAAATGAGCTACACGGCGTAATCACATCGTCATGAATACTTTGTATCAATATTAAAGACTTAATGGGTATCTCAGATCACAAGACCTATACTGGCGTAACAAGGACACTATATATACGTCGTAGTCGAGGACATAAAGTTAATGAGATTTGATGCTACGTAATGCTTCCTTTACCTCTACGTCGTAAGGATATCAAAGTCCGGAAGGATTTCATAATTAGGGCATACCCGACGTAAATGGATCGGTGCAACTGTGAACTTTGAAGAAAATATTTACCAAGAGCACATCTGGCGTAACCTTTACCTTAAGGTTGCGCCGTATATATGTCGAGGCCAAGAAAACTATAAATACAAACCCTAAATCATTCACAACACACATCCATTCCACCTCTCAGTTAGAGAACGACTAGGATTAAATTCAAGGTCAATTTCCAGCAACATTGAAGAGCTTTTCAATGGAGAATTCACAACCAAACATCATCGAAGATAGATTGACATAGAGTATCCTATCACACTAGTTTATTAATTTTTCATTTTAATCATTAGTTTTGTTGTACTTTACAACATGTCCAGCTAAACACCTTTGGTGTTAGCCTAGTTATGAATTAATTCGTGTTATGTTCATTATTCCTTCGTTTATTTATCGCATCTATTTAATATCTATGTGTTTGTTATGAGATCCTTGCGTTGTAGTAATACTTAGAGGTATTTAGCTCCGATCACTAGGTGTAGAAACCAACTCACTTAGGAAATTTGGATGATTAAGGGATTGATAACCTCTTGGTTGTATAGGGATTGACCATATCACCACCTAAATAATTATGAGCATTTAAACAACGTAAGTTAGTCACTTAAATGACTAATTAGGCGCCTAAATGCTAAAAAGTGGGAATTGTTGGGATTTATAATTTGAGTTGATAAGATAAAGTATATGAAACATGAGGGACTGAAAGCGACAAATGGGAGATTCTTCATTTAAAAGAAGGTTCTGAGAATATCTTTTAATTACTTAGATTTATTTGGTCTTATCCCTTTGTAACCCTAGTATTCTCTATTATATAAAGAGATACATGGATAGTTAGTTAAGTGTGTCAAGCAAGATGTAAATACCAAATTGTATGTGTGTGTGTGTGTGTTTCTAGGCGTATGACTTGTAAACGTATAGGGTTTGTTAGTTTATCATGGTGAAATATAGAAAATCTTGAAGTAACATTGATGTTCTTGTTTATTATTCCGCTGTGCAAATCATTGTTACTATATCCTAGATGGCTTAAACGATCTTTCACAATTGGTATCAGAGTGGGTGGCTCTTGATATCTAGGATCTACAAGGTTTTTCGAAGAACAAGGTGAAAATTCGGATCTTGAAATTATTTTTGTATTTTTTCAGGGTCATTTTCAAACGACCATAACGCTTTAAATCAAGCTGTTGGATGGGACAAAAAATTTCAAGCTTCTATATGTTGATCTAACTTTTCACCGGAGGATCGTTGATCCGAGCTTGATCGAAAGATATAAGGGTTCAAAACCGCAGGTATACGCTTTTTAACGAATCTGCTGCTGAAACTTAATTAAATCTGCTGCTGTCTTTACTCGTTATTACTGATCTGCTGCTGGAATTCGCAATAACTGCTGCTGCTTACCTGATATTATGAATTTACTAATGCGTGTATGGTGAATTAAGTTTTTGGCAAAGTTAATACTGTCCGCCAACATTAGTTCTGATCCTGTAAAGTTAATATTGGTAGACGCATACTAATTCTGGTATTCTGTTTGTACTGGTTGAGGTCAGTACTATCAGCATGTACGTTAAGTCTGGTAACAACTTTCAGTATTGGTCCAAATACATGGTACGCTGGTCCCAAATACTTGGTGCGCTGGTTCCAAATACATGGCGTTTCGATTAATCTTGGCGGTTTGGGAGTTAATTCTGGTCATCCGAAGTTAATCATGTTAGTTGATTACTAGTCACGTGAGTTGAATTTTGATTCAATGATGAACCCTAGTAATTATTATATTTTTGGCTTGACGACACACATGTTTGGATCCCAAACGATGATGGCTATTTATGAATTGTATTTGGTGCAATGGCTTTTTAATCAATTATGTGACAAGAGTACCCTTGGTGTTCATTGCGAGGCAACGATACAGATAAGGAATACGAGTAGATCGCTGGATGAGGCAATAGTTACATGAGAGAGGATGATGTTATTGCACTTAGATATTTTTCATTGATTATTTGAAGATGCGATTACGAAGACGATTGAATATTGCTTATTTGATGTTGTAGTTGAGTTTCACAGGTGCATGTTTTATCATACCTTTTGCAGGAGGTAACTTGTTGGTGCTTTATAAAGTTGTGACAAAGACTTGGCGAATCTAGAAAAGATGTGAGATCTACAAACAATGGTGCTTAATGCTCACATTGCTATCACTTGAAGGAGTTACGTTATTGTGCTCGGTGTCTCATGATATAAATGAGGATTTGTCAAGAGGTTGGTGTGCGCTTATATTTTTGATCTTTGGTATAAGTTTGAGTCACGTGGATAGTACAAGATATAAGACACAAGTTTGGGAAATTCTAATTCTTCATCAAATTCGTTATACTCGGTTTTCTTCATCAAGAATCACTACATCGAGCCTATATGCATCATTTACTTGAGTTTCCTAGTTGATAAGACAAAAGGGAAGAAGTAAATAGTTAGATCGTTGGTGGTGCATAGCTTAAGGGAAGTCACATGTTTCATGATATATTAACTTCAGGGGAAGTTCATGCATATTTGGTTTTGTCATTATCAACTAGGGGAAGATTGTTGGGATTTATAATTTGAGTTGATAAGACAAAGTATATGAAACATGAGGGACTGAAAGCGAAAAAGGGAGATTCTTCATTTAAAAGAGAAGATTACAGGATATCTTCTAATTAGTTAGATTTATTTGGTCTTATCCCTTTGTAACCCTAGTATTCTCTATTATATAGAGAGATACATGGATAGGTAGTTAAGTGTGTCAAGCAAGATGTAAACGCCAAAGTGTGTGTGTGTGTGTGTTCCTAGGCGTATGGCTTGTAAACGTCTAGGGTTTGTTAGTTTATCATGGTGAAATATAGAAAACCTTGAAGTAACAATGATGTTCTTGTTTATTATTCCGCTGTGCAAATCATTGTTACTATATCATAGATGGCTTAAACCATCTTTCACAGGAATGTTAGTTGATGACATCAAATAAGGTCATATTAATAGCATCATTTATCCTATGTATATTGCTTGTTTTATATCATTATTTATAAGATTTGATACTTAATCATTTATATGTTTCTATCTCATATATTTACAAGCAATCGGTGAAAGTTAGCAATAATGGACTCGTTTTGAAGCAAATTGATCAAGTTTGATAAAGTCCAAAAAACAAACAATAGATAGATACACCGTATACCAAGACTTGGACGATTATGAAGACCATTTCGACTTTGAATAATCGCCGTATCCAAGTATTGGATCGCCATATTGTTGTTCCTATTCACTATCGTTTAAAAACAATTAAGTACTTAAAACAATTTAATAGTGAATAATGGTGAAATTAACGTAAGTAAAACACACTAAGTAATTTTCAACATCATATTCTTATTAGAAATAAATCAAAGAATCGTTACCCAAGTACTTGCGGAATAGTACTTGGGATTGAAATAACAAAGTTTGGGTGACTCTCTCTAAGCTCGGGGCTAAGTCGAGCACAACTCTTAGAACCCATTGAGCTAGCTCAAGGATAAAGTTGTATTTGGAGGGTGAAAAGTTGGCTTGTGTGTATGTGTGTTTTACAATTCACAAGCTTAAACTTTTCACTCATTCTCTTATCTATTTATACAAGTATGATTTTAACTTTAACCTAGAAGACAAACACATTGATCACGGTAATCACGAATATAGATATATTCGATTCATTTACTTTACTATTAGTAGTCGGTAGTGAGCTTCTTTCCATATGAGAGAATCCTTTAGTATCGCGCTTACTATAAATGGGAAGATATGGCTTTAGTAGATAGGGACTTAGTTTTATCTGGGTAAAGCACTTGGGGACTTAGTTTTATACGGGTAAACTTTTCCGCCTAGTCCGCTCATTCTTGATCTTAAAGCCTTGATCTCTTCCTTGGTTTGTCTTGATGCTAAGAGTTGGAGAGAGTCTTAGGGATTCGGTGAGTTATTGTCATCACTCACTTTGAATCCACCATCTTCTTCTTGACTTAGTCTTCACCCATTAAGTTCCGCCTTCTTTGGTGGAGAGGCTTCTTCTTCGCCTCGTCTTGAGTATCTGAAGATGGCTCAGCGAGAGACTATGCACTCGGTGACACGATAGTGTTTGGATTGAACACTTAGGTTATTTTCTATTCAAATCCTAGATTAAGGGGTTTGGGTATTCTTGAACCAGCGGTCTCCCCTATTTGGATATACAAATAGCCTAAGTGTTTGATCGATGTAAGTGAGCAAATGGCTTCTTCTTACCTTGAATGTACTAATGAATACAATATGGAACCTTGAGTATTTTAACAAAACATACATCTTTATTAATCATCTTACATGGTTCCTATCACTAGTACAAAGAAAAGATAACATGATGTCGGTCGGATGGATTCCCAGTGCTTCAAGCTTCACTTTCTTGGTGATGAGTGTTTCCTGTCGGGATGGTCTCTTATCTTAGCATTCGGTCTTGACAAAACACGATGTTTCTTTGAGGATTGGATCGAGAGGCCTTTGGAATATAGGCGATCATAGTAGCCACTCTGCTGATCGATATCACTCCACCTTTGGAATCTTTGGGTTCCGTAGACATCAATGAAAAATAGCCCTCTTTCGGGCTTTTCAATTACTAAGCAGTTCACAAATTTCACACCCTCGAGGCGACTCTGTTGCATTCTAAGCGAGCACTTTGATCTCGGTGGAACTCAACTCTTTTCCTTTTGCCGGTGGATGCTTGTGGTTGAGATCCTTGAGGTGCGGTCAAGGCGGTGAATTCCAGTTGGTGGTGCATCTCTCGACCTTTCATATCTTTTCTTGAGCATCTTCATCGGGTCCTTGACCACCTTATTTTGCTTCTTTTCAATGATTGGACCAAGCTCATCGAGTTCGGTGATCCCAAAATCAACGAAAGTTAAGGGATCATGAATCTCGAAATGTCTCTTATCACCCCCCATAGACATTCATTGCTAGTGGTTTGGAGTTGGGGATGATTTTGACATCGATGATTTTCTCGAGCTTCCTTGACTTGTCATTGTCAGTTGTAATGATCAATTCGTTCTTGCTGACGACTTGACTTTCTTTTCTTTGCTTCAATTGCTTTCTCATTTCGACCATCGGCGACTGAGCATCCTTGAACTTTTGCCTGCTGACCCTTTTGAAGCTTGCTTGGATCTAATCCCATGTTCTCGACTTCTTGGCGACAACCTTTGCGGTGCTTCTCTGTTCCTTTTCTCTTCCTCGGCTAGTTTCATTCTTCTTTCTTCTTTAGCAAGATGTTTACTCATTTGTTGTGGTGTGGCGGTATTGATGTCGCCGATTTTATAGGGAATCTTCTCGGGCTCGTGATTGTCATTTGCCTTTGCCTTTGTCTGGCACGAGGAAGATGATGCAACTAAGGGTGGTGTTGTTGTTGTGACCGTCGGTGTTGTTGTTGTTGATGTTTGTGGTGGTAGTGAGGATATGGGTATTCTTGAGGCTGGTGCGAGATGATGTTGGAGCTACGTCTTGGAGGTGTTTGCTCCCCTCGGTGTGAAGAGGAGTTTCTTGATATTCTCTCCCCTATTATTGCGGAACTTGGTGAGGGCAAGAGTTGGAGTTAGTCTTGAGGGGCGGGCTGCTTGACCATGAAGGCTGATATATTTCGGTGATCATAGCCTTAATCTCGAAGTATCTGCTTGAAGACCGGTGACCTTTGTATCCAGTTAGCTGAGAAAGCTCAAGCGGTCATCAGGGACCAAGATTCCGAGCCATGGAAGATGAGGCTGAGCCATAGCGACTACAGAGTGTTCAAAGAGTCCCGAGTGCGAAGAGGAGGCGAAGATTGGAGACCACGAACATTGGCGATTGGAGCATTTCAATCGATTCGGTTAGTCGAGATGAATTTTCACATACACCTCGGTGGCTTCGGTACTTTGGCATTGATTGTTGGGTCCTCTTTATGACATCCACGATTTCATCAATTGTAACTCCACATGGTGAAGATGCTTGAGAAACTTAACGAGGTTTTCATCGATCGATAAGGTGTTGGTACATGAGATCTCGTGCTCATGAACATTTTCATTGAAGGTGAGCACATCGGATCGAAGATCGGGTGGTGGTTGCCGCTTCGATGTGTTGATCCCAAAATTGTTCGATAACCCGATTATACGGTCTCCTTGAGGCTTTAGTGATCCTTGAAACATTTGTCTTTCGATGTTGGAAGAATGTTGTCAAAGCGGTTAAATTCCCAATTTGGATGATGAGAGTCGAGTCATTATCTTACGGATGAAATGGTGACTCGGTATGCTCCTTTGGATCGGTGAGGCTCTTGTTTGATTGAACCTCGGCGTCCATTTCTTCTCCGGTGATAAAATTTCATCTTCGGTTTGACAAGTTCATCCTCGAGAATAGAATACCGGTGACATCGGCAATTGTGAGTAAGGGGTTGGTGATGGGTTCCATATCGTGGTGGTATATATCCTCGAGTCTTTGTCCCCGTTGACCCCTCGGACCTTGGTGGGAGTTTCCAGTGCCTTCTCGGGTCGGGATTGGTTTTGGGTTCCGTATCGGTGGGTTGTTTCTTTCCTCAGAGTCTTTGTCCCCAGTGACCCACGAGACCTTTGGTGGGTGTTTCCAGTGCCTTTGGCGGAGTCGGTGATTGTTGTATCCCTATCGGTGGGTTGTTTGTTTCCCCACAGTCTTTGGGATCGATCGGTGTGCCCTCGAGACAAAGACTTGGATTTGTTAATGTCATCATCGGGCGTGGTGGAAGGCTCCCCTACCGGTGGGTTGTTTGTTTCCTACGGATCTTGGGGAGTAGTAGGTGTGACCAAGGAGCCGGCTGTGATGTATCGGTGTCCTTCGTTGTCACGGGGTGGTTGTTGCACAGTCGGTGGGTGTCTGTTTAGTCTCGGGCTTTTGTGCCTCTTGGGTTGTGCTCACTGAAGCCTCGGGGCCACGAGACTTTGGTTTAGTCTTAGTCGATCGAGACTTCCCTTTCTCTTTTAGGGCGGGGTTTGGAGACGATCCACTTTGATTGTTCTGACAATCATGTGGGCCGTCAATTCAATGGGAGTGACAAGGGATGGGTCCTTTTGAAAATTTGATGGGCTCGGGATGCGGGTAAATTTCAAAATTTTCATCACGAGTATAATTTGAACCCGATGCGATTGCAAAGCACAAGAGACAAACCTAGGATACGAAGCGTGCCGTCCTAGTTTTGCTCTGTAGCTTCGTTCTGAGATCACTTGTAAATGATCTCCCTATGTCGACGAGTGACCCCATTCATCGAGCGGTATGCCATCATCAATGAATAGAGTTAACTTGTTCGGTGGATGAGTGGTTCCCGAGGACACGAATCACAAAAGTGAAGAGGATCCTCCAAGCCACGGGGAATGAGCTTTTAGTGGTGGGGTCTTGTCCAAAAAGTTGGATCTAAAGCGATTTGTTTTAACCCATCCTTCTTGTGGAGGGTTCGGGATGGGCGACATAAATACCTTTGTTATAATCTAACCTGTTGAAGTGCAAAGCGTTTTGTAATCCGGGTGTATTGTTGCCCCATTAAGGCTGAAACGATGAGATACTCACAGAGTGGTCTAAGGTTATTCTCATCGATGAAGGTGTCGGGTCAAAGGCTTTAGTTAAAGCCCAAAACTCCACGAGGTAGTTTGGAGTGCGATCTTGAGGACATTTACAAAGGCCGTTTGAGTGGGCGGTTGAATAAAATTTTATAATGTCTTTATAGGTTGGGACATTTTCGGGGTATTCAAAATTTCCTATGACATTATTTGTTTTAAATTCAACGTTAGTAAGATCCCTACCCTTTGAGAAAGCAAGCGGAGAGATTGTGTTCTAGCCATTTCAAAGAAGATTTTAGGGTTAAAAAATGTTTTGACTAGAACAATCAAAGTATTTAGATCTCTCAAGTTTGTGATGAAAACTTTTGTAAATGTTTACAAGGAGGGTTTTCAAAGAGGTTTTAAAGATTTTGAGAACACACAAATTTTTGGATTTGAGAAAGGATTTTGTGAGTTTAGTTTGAGAAAATAATTTGTGTGTGTTTTGTGGTTTTGAAGAGGGTATTTATAGAGTAGTGAGAGGGTGGTTTTGTATAAGCGTGGATATGTAAAGACCATTTTGAAATCGTTTGATATTCCACATTTAATGCCACCCACCACTTCATGCATGATAAAATCCGTCTTTCAAGGAAAAGCAGTTGCAATCTGCGATAAAAGTGCACTTTAGCGATAATAAAATATCCATAGGATATTTTATGTGAGAAAAAGCATTTAATGCCAAGTGGGGTGAGGTAAATGATGATACTCTGACGATAAGACATGTATTCCTATATTAAATTGGTGGGATTACCAACCTAGGACATTTAAGTAACTAATACTTGGAGCATTTAGTTACTCATTCAATGCTTTTACATCGGGGACCACGAGTGAGTCTTACTCATTCGGTGAGAGGTTTGTTTTGGATGTTCGGGGAGAATGAACCATTTGAGAGAACTTCTTGAGATTGATTTTCGGATACGACTTTCAATGTCAAGCATTCCCAATTCGACTTTCGGTCTCACGAAGGTAGGTTCATCAAGGTTTTGTGAAGATATCGGCCAGTTGATATTCGGTAGGGATGAAATGAAGTTCAATGTCTCCCTTCATTATGTGATCCACGATGAAGTGATATCGATATCAATGTGTTTGGTTCTTTGGTGGAGGGCGGGGTTGTTGGAGATTGCAATAGCTTGGTGTTATCACGAAGATGGGCACCATTTTGTAATGGATGTCATAGTCATTGAGTTGACTTTTCATCCATAATACATTGGCACAACATCTGCTGCTGACTACATATTGACTTCGGTGAGGACATAGCCTTGATTGTTGCTTTTAGCACTCCAACAAACTAGTTTTCCTCGAAATTGCGGGACCACGAGGTACTTTTACATCCATGTTACGACCAGCATAATCGAATCGAGTAACCCTTGAGATCAAACCACGAGCATTTTGGATAATAGAGTCAAGGTTTGGGGTTCCCTTGGTACTGAGTATTCTTTTGGCTGCTTTGTGAGATGGGATTCTTTAGGATTGGGTGATATCTTGCTATTAGGCGGTGAGAATTGAATGTGCAGTGCAGGCGATTAGATACATCGGTGAGCCCACAATCCCTACGAAATGAGTTTGATTGGTGATTTGCCGGTGAGATCGGGTCCAAGGTTGTTAGGTGGGACCATTGGAGTCTTCTTTGAGGCGCGATCGGATATCTCATATTTCTTCAAGAGATTTACGGTGTATTTCTCTTGGTGATGGATATTCCTTTATCGGTTTGCACGATTTGTAGTCAAGAAAGTATGTGAGTTCCCCATCATGCTCATTTCAAACTTCTTTGTCATCGGTTTTCAAGCTGTTTGCAAAGTTGTAGTTTGTTGAGCCAAAGATGATGTCATCAACATACACTTGGACTAGAATCACATCTGTTGAGTTCTATAGACAAGCAGTGTTGTCTATCTTTCCTCGACAAACTTGTTTTGTATCGGGAAGGTGAGAGAGTTTCATACCATGCCACAGGAGCTTGTTTAAGTCCATAAAGGGCTTTGTCAAGCTTCTGAGACATAGTCGAAATTCACTACTCTCAAAGCACGGAGGTTCTTGAACATATACATCTTCCTTGAGATCACCATTTAAGAATGCACTTTTAACATCCATTTGGTAGACCACGAAGTTCATGTATGTTGCATATGCAAGAAAGATCTGATGGCTTCCATTCTTTGCAGAGAGCAAATGTTTCATCATAGTCGATGCCTTCTTGTTGTTGTAACCTTTGGCTACAAGTCGGCTTTGTTTTTAATAGCGATGCCGTTTTCATCGGTTTGTTTACGAAAACCCACTTCATTCCTATGACTACTACATCACGAGGACATTTGATCAAGGTCATGACCTTGTTTTTATCAAGCATTGCGAGTTCTTCTTGCATGCTTTGAACCCGGCTTGGGTATTTTAGAGCCTCGGTGACACTTTTGGGTTCTATCTCGATAGGTAATCGACATATAGACATTCATTGGGTGAAGCTGCGATTAAGTTAGCGACCATGCTTCTAGTGAGCATGCCCTCGGTGGGTTCACCAATGATGTTTACAAGCTCAATGTCACGAGATCTTGTCCACTTACTTTGTGGTGCAGGATCGAGCTTGAAGATGTCCTTTGGGAGTTCGGTGTGAGTTCGGTGCAAGAGCCACGGGATCATTTAGATCATCTGTTGAGGTGTCTTGTTACGGTAGAGGTTCTTGAGTTATAGGATCACGATCATTTGGATCGGTGTTACCTATCAGTGGGGATGGCCCGATTATCAATGAATTCAGCGATAGTTGGTTGTGACGGGTTGTGAGGCAAGACATAATATGAGATGTCGACATCGACTTGGTATGAGGAATTGGTTTCGATGTTGTACTCATCGGGAGGATATCTTGATGAGTTATCAATTCCTATTTCTTCCTTTGAAGTGTTGGTGAACGATGCTTTCTATACTTTCATCAAAGGTGACATGATAGGTTTCCTCAACTTGTTGTCTCCTTGTGTTAAATACCACGAAGGCTTTGGAGATCGGTGAGTAACCTAGAAAGTATCCATCATCGACTTTAGCATCGAACTTGCCTAGATGATCCTTGTGGTTATGAATAAACACAGGACATCCAAACACATGGAAGTAGGCGATGTCGAAGTCTACCTTTGAATATCTCATATGGGGTTTTATTATGTCTTTTGACAATGATTGACTGTTTTGAGTGTAACAATTTGTTTTAGCTGCTTGATCCGAAATGCTTTGAAAGGGTGAGCCATTTAACATGGTTCTTGCGACCTCAATGAGAGTTCTTTTTCCTTTCGGCTACCCCATTTTGTTCGGGGTATAAGGAGATGAGAAATTTTGGGAGATTCCTTCTCATCACGAAACTCTCAAGCTCGGCATTTCTAAATTGATTACCATTATCGATTCGATTTGTTTCCTTTGTAATGTCATTACGGTTTTCAATGTTCACGATGAATGACATTATAGTATCATTACTGACTCTTTTGGAAAGAAAGTATACCCAGTGTATCTTGAATACTCATCAACAATGACAAGTGTATACTTCTCATCTTTGGATTGATCTAGGGTGGTGGTCAAAGAGATCCATATCACGAGAGGTGAAAGCGACTTTTGATAGAAGTTTTGCTTGGTTTTGAAAGATGCTCTTTTATGTTTGCCTTTTCACGGTGAGCATGGTTTATCTTTTGCAAAAACCGGTGATGGTAAGCCAAGGACCTTGTTTTGTTTTGCCAAGTTGTTGATGTTTTGAAGTTTAAGTGTGAGAGTCTCTTGTGCCACGACCAATTGATAGTTTCGGTGGCTTTGGCAAAGAGACGAGTTCCATCTTTAGAGAGTTGACATGTCTAAGACATAAACATCGTCTCTCTAGGAGCAATCAACACAACTTCCTTGTTGGCATTGAAAATGGTACCTTGTTTGTCATTGAATTGTACAATGTACTTAGCATCACATAGGTGGTGACACGATGAGATTGTATTTGAGACCATTGACATAAGCAATCCTAGAAAACTATTCCATTGCGGTTCTTGAACCATAACCTTACGTGGGACATGATGAGTTATCACCAAATACTACCTTTGGCCTGGTTCCTTTACATACTTGTGCGGATATTCCTTCACACGGTCATGCTTCTTGAGCATCCTTTGTCTAGATGCGGATAGGCTCCTGGCATGCCTCTGCACAAGTAGTAAAGCGAATTAGTTTCTCTTCGTGACCCACTTACTAGTGGGCTTGGGTCTCATGGTCTCTTTGAATTGAGCAATCGATTCATGGTCGGTGGTGGAGTCTGATGAGCTACCACGGGTTTTGCATTTAGAGGCGAGGATGACTCGGTGGATTTTGGTTGTTTTGAACTTCTCCTTGCATGGATGACATTGTCATCTTGAGATGTCTTATGAGTTGTGTTACCGCAAATATCACGGCATATGTTCATAAGACAATCATCGAGGCGATGATCATTAAAGCCACAGTGTGGGCAAGGAGGAAAAGGCTTTGCTCTCAACTTTTGAGCTTTGGATGAAGAAGCATCTTGATGACCAACTTTGGTGTAGTTTTCTTGATGAGAGAGCTCACATATTGCAAGTGGTCGGCGATCTGTGATCATCCTTTTACGAGATCATGCAAAAAGGATTCTATAACAATTGTCGGTGGTATGGTGGTATAGTGGCACAGATCACACTTACGCTTGTTTTGGTGGTGGCTTTTGACTTTGAGGAACTAGAAGGCGACTTTGTCTCCTTGATTGGTTCGGGGACCTTTTCAATAGATTCCATTTTGTCGGTTAGCTTCCTCACAAGTTCGATCGATTCTTGAATCGATCGACTTGATGGGGGCCGAGGATGTGGAATTTTCGGTGGGGTGGATTCTTGTTGAGTTGGTTTTGATGGTCTTTTCAAAATGGTTCTACCAAGTCGGACCTTTCTTTAGGAGAGTGTGGATTGTAATGTAATGGAGTAAGCTCGAGCTAGGATCGGCACCACGAAGAGGTTCCAAAGGTGGAAGTGGTGCTTGAGATTCATCTTGAGACTCGGAGATGTGTTCGGTGCTCTGGGCGCATCGGGAATCAGCATGCTCTTTAGAGCTTGACTTTCGAGCTCTAGAATTCTTCGAGTCAAAGTTAGGAAGCTTACTCTCGGGATTAAGTCTTTCAATCCAATCTTTGGGCTTGGGAGCAGACAACATATTGGTAATCATGCCACGGACACAAATGGTTTAGGACTACGGTCTTTGTTGTGAGAGTCGGAAAGATGATGTTCACCTATGACTCTCTTTTTGCTCTTGGGAGCACCAGACATCAAAGACTCTTGGATTCTTGTTGGTCCAACTATCAATGATTTCTTTTTCTTTCTTAAGTTCATCTTGAAGAGCACGATTTCTTTTAACTAATTCGGTGTTTTGAATTTGTAAGGTGATAGCCTCAAGCTTGTTTTGTTTTAACACAAGTAACTCATCCTACACTTATTCAATTCAAAACTTAACTTGTTGTACTTAGAAAAAGATTTAGTCTTTGCTCCTCTACAAACTTAAGATCAACATTGATATAGTTCATATAGGATTTGCCAATCGAATCATCATCCATAGAAAGTAGAATATTTACCTTCTTCATTGTGATGTTGACCCATTCTCCATTTACGGCATGATTCTTTCCAACGACTAGCTTGTCTTCCTCACGAGAGGGCCATCGGTCTTGTTGACATGCACCATTTCATCATCGATGAGGCGGCTCTTCATCGATCGAAGGTTTGACAACAAGACCTTTGTTTTACCTGCGCAGTTGAACACTTTTTGGTTACGAGGGTGGCCTCAAGTAATGCAAGCTTAGCTTTGATCTTCCTATACTTGGCTTCAAAATCTATTGTTTTGTTACGGTCGATTTATTACGAAAGTTTTGATGAGGCGATAGATTTTAGGTTGAAATTTGCTAAAGCACGAGGTGATTTGACCACGATGGTGCATAAGAGGTTGAAATTGTTTTGAAAAGCAGTCCTTTGCAAAATGGCCTCTTTTGTGACACTTAAAGCATTCGGTGTCCTCATTTGCTTTAGCAGTTGAAAAACCTTTGTTTCTTTTAATAAACCTTGAGAGTTTGCAAGGGTGCCCTTTCACGAAATTCAACGTTCGGTCATTTAGGTACTCCTCACTTGATCTCTCATCGGGCTCATCATCGAATTTTCTTGAAAATCTTGAACCACATTGTTAGAAAAGAAGGCGGTTGATATAGGTGAGGTGATGGTGGGGACTTCTTGACTTCGAGACTTCTTTAAGTCGGGGTATAAATGCATTGATGAGGTTTTCCTCATAGACAAATTTCCATAAATTCGGGAAGTTCAAGAGTTTGGATGTGATTTGCATTTCTAAGTCCACGAGAGAAGTTCAACCATTTCTCGGGGAGACAATTAACAAAACCAACATTTATCTCATGTTTGGATAACTTAACACCATCATTAGCAGTTCATTTAAAGAGTTTTATATGGTGTAAGTTTGAGAGAGTTTGAGAATCCTAGCCACGAAGGTATTATACTCAGTTTGGGTCCATTATCCTGTTTTCCTTGGTATCGGATGGACCTTCATGGCTATGGACCAGGTCATCGAGGTTTGTTTAGCGTGTTCTGACTTATAAGCGACTCCATTATATCATCGGAAGACATGATATGATGATACTTTTGAGTCTTTGGTCTGGTTGACCACTCTCCTTTCATCACGAGTCAGCTGAGCTTGAGGTTTGGGCAAACCTTTGATCTTTGGGACAAATGGACCCTCATTAATACACTTGATATAATAAGGTTCCATCGATCAAATAGCAAAGCATCGCTTTTTCCATTTGTTGAATTTGCCAACTTCAAGTCTAGGGGCACTTGTTGAATAAGCTCCACCCTTTTATCGACTAGTTGGGGTACATCAATTTCGACCATAGGAATCTGATTTAAAAACTTTTAGAAGCGGCTTAAAGGTTTTATAATCGACCTTGCTCTGATACCACTTGTTGTTCCTATTCACTATCGTTTAAAAACAATTAAGTACTTAAAACAATTTAATAGTGAATAATGGTGAAATTAACGTAAGTAAAACACACTAAGTAATTTTCAACATCATATTCTTATTAGAAATAAATCAAAGAATCGTTACCCAGTACTTGCGGAATAGTACTTGGGATTGAAATAAACAAAGTTTGGGTGACTCTCTCTAAGCTCGGGCTAAGTCGAGCACAACTCTTAGAACCAGCTGAGCTAGCTCAAGGATAAAGTTGTATTTGGAGGGTGAAAAGTTGGCTTGTGTGTATGTGTGTTTTACAATTCACAAGCTTAAACTTTTCACTCATTCTCTTATGCTATTTATACAAGTATGATTTTAACTTTAACCTAGAAGACAAACACATTGATCACGGTAATCACGAATATAGATATATTCGATTCTTGTTTACTTTACTATTAGTAGTCGGTAGTGACTTCTTTCCATATGAGAGAATCCTTTAGTATCGCGCTTACTATAAATGGGAAGATATGGCTTTAGTAGATAGGGACTTAGTTTTATCGGGTAAAGCACTTGGGGACTTAGTTTTATCTGGGTAAACTTTTCCGCCTAGTCCGCTCATTCTTGATCTTCAAAGCCTTGATCTCTTCCTTGGTTTGTCTTGATGCTAGAGTTGGAGAGAGTCTTAGGGATTCGATGAGTTATTGTCATCACTCACTTGAATCCACCATCTTCTTCTTGACTTAGTCTTCACCCATTAAGTTCCGCCTTCTTTGAGTGGAGAGGCTTCTCTTGCCTCGTCTTGAGTATCACGAAGATGGCTCGAGAGACTATGCACTCGGTGACGATAGTGTTTAACGGATTGAACACTTAGGTTATTTTCTATTCAAATCCTAGATTAAGGGTTTGGGTATTCTTGAACTTCAAACTTTTACGTATTTTATTTATTTCGTTAAAATGATTTTCGTTTGTTATCGACAAAACATTAGAAGATCGTAAAATATAAATAAGCGTTTTACGACTTATTTGTATTAACAATCTCCCTTTTGTTGATGACAAAACATAAGATTATTTTAAGGAAAACTAAAATTGTAAAAGTTTGAATTAAGTTTTATACTCTCTTCTCCCCTTTTGTCAAAACAAAAGAGCTTTGAAAGAAACTAACACATTGTTTTAAGAAAAACATGTGAAAAGGAGAAAATATGAAATATAGATAGTAAGGAAGAGAAGTGTTCTCGTCTTAGCTCCCCTTGACGAGTCCATCCCTTTGTGAGGCGTCAAGTAAGTAGGAATACTAAGCTAGTGTATTGCAATTATGTTTGCAAAATGGTTTCGTCCTTTTTGTGAACATGCTCTCCCCTTGACGAGTGCAACTTTGCAAGGAGGATGTCAAGTAATGTAAACTAATTTGAAAGTATTGCAAATGATTTTGCAATGTTTTGCTTTGACAAGAAACTCCCCTTAGCTAAGGGTGTCAAAGTCTTCATGTGTATATTGAAAATCTACAAAACAAAGGTTAGAAAACAAGTATATAATGCATAATTTCCTGCAAATAAGACTCAAGTTAGCAGAAAAAAGTCTTTTGTAGCACGAATCACGGTTCCCTCCTTGGAGGATCCGTCTAGGCTAAAGTGAGGGATCCGTGCACTTTGTAAACTCAAATCTGACAATGTTGATGTAAAATGTGAAGTTAACATCAAGAATGAGTTACATATTAATGCACCAATGATCGAACAATGTGGCATATAACATGTAATTTCATTCAATAAAACACGAGAAATGATCTACATATCTCTAAAACTAAGAGAATGATTTAAACATGAAATATGATTCCTAAGCTATCTAAGTTAAGCTTAAGGTTAGGACACCAGTTGAATCCTTAAGCTCAAGGTTGTTTAGGTTTGTTGACTTCATCGAAACGTTCTAGGAGGTGATAAAACATGAAATGTTGCTCTTCACATACTTCATGTATCAAGCCTTCAACATGTAGACAATGATAACAATCTTTGTCATGGCTAGAAAGTGGTGGAGGTAGAAATGGAATTGCTTGAGATGAAGGGTTGGGTTGAGTTTCCACAAAAGGAGGAGGGTTAAGTGAGAAAGGTTGAGGATTCTCAAAAGAATGAGGGATTTGTGGAGGTATATTTGGAGGTGATTCAACCAAAGGTGGTGGTGGAACATGTGTCGAGGATGGTGGTAGAGAAGTATCTACTTCTATGTGATCGGGTGGTTGACTTTGAAGATTTCTCATAATCCAAAAGGGACTATTTGAGGGTGATGGAGAAAAGGATACCGGTGCTAGTGTCGATTCAATACATTGATTTTGTTGTGCTATCCTCTCTATAGAGGAGAATGTTGGAAATGGTGGAGGATGGCATGGCCTAGAAGGTAGTCCTCTAAGTTGTAGAGGTGTGGAGATGAAAGTGGAGTGGTGAATGACAAGGCTTTAGGCACCAAAGGTGATGGTTTGGTAGAAATAGGGGTGTTTGGTTTAGGAGGTATAGTGGTGTTTGGCATTGGTAGTTTTGTGGGAACAATCCTTTTGGGAATTGGTTTGATTGTTTGAGTTGGTGAAGGGGAAATCCTAGCGTTTGTGGATTTAATGGGAGATGATTCGGTTGAAGAAATTTCGTGAACAACACGAGCAAGTTTCTTGGGTGGTCCTTTGGTGGATGAGTTAGCACTAGGAGCTTTGCTCATGATGAGATGACAAAAGGTTAGTGAGATAGATGTCTCTAGTTGCTGAGAATTAAGTTGTGGATAGTGACTAAGAAGTCCTAACAAGGTGGCTTATAAAAGGAAGGATTTGGCAATAGCATTCAAGGCTTAAACCAATAAGATCCTTTTGTAATGCAATGATTTGCATGCACAAGAGTCAACTTGAGTTGTCTTGATCAAGGAGGTTAATTAAGACAATATGGAGTGTTCAAGTTAGCAAGAAGAGCTTGAAATGATTGTTTTAGCTAGGATTAGCTGAATCTGTCAGCCGGTTCCCACGGTTCCCTCCAATAAGGGATCCGTCTAGGCTAATCATAGGGATCCGGCTCTCAGCAGCCAAGAAAGAGGGAAATGATGTTTTGTAAGGTATATTACCTATACATCTTGAGTGTTTCAGTCTTCCTAAGTGTCTTAAATGAAAGGGGACTCAAATGATCAAGGACAATGAGTGATGGTAGCTAATGATTGCCTTTTATGGAAGAAAATGGGATTTTATGAGTACCAATGAGTGATCAATGATGACGCAAGGAAATTTGAGAGTGTCAAGTGGTGCTAAATGATCCTAGAGATCGAGATGGCAACTTAGGATAAATTTGGAAAATTCTTAAAAATTATAAGAAATAAAAAAAACTAATTTTTGACCCATTTTGAGGTAAGGATGACTAAAATCAATTTGCTAAAATTGAGAGAGAATATAAAGCTAAGTGTTTTGAGATGTGAGGAACAATGTGTGAGCATTGGAGCGAAAATATGATGAGTTTTGGTAAAATGATGAATTAAAAAGCACCTTGAGTGTGATCCTAAATTAGCTACGAGTGAGTGTGATATCTACTGAGCTTGAGGAAGACTTAAGTGGTCCTAAACCATTACGTTTAGCTAGTGTGAAATGGTCTAGTGGGCTGGTTTCATGTATGGACTATGGTGGTCTGCAAATTTATTTCTGTTTGCCCGGATCCCACGGTTCCCTAAGTGGAGGGATCCGTTTAGTACAAAGTGAGGGATCCGTCTCCTGCTAAATAGTACCTTCATAGAAGGTATGCAAACTTTGCACAAGGTATCGTATTTCAAAGCCAGTGTTTTCTAAGGAATTTGAACAACTGTATAAGCGAGACATCAAACGTTAAATGTTTTATTTTAAGAGAATGATCACATTACAATGATAAAAGATGAAATCTAAGGATTAAACCTATTTGGAAAGGAAACTAAGTTTCTTAAGCATTTTCGCTGGATGGATCGTCAAATGGATGATGAGTATTTGCCGATTCAGGGATGAAGAATGACCTGATGTGAGATGTGTTTAGAGGTTCCATCATCTTATTCACAAGTACATACAACAGACTTTGAAATTGAGGATGGAAGTACATGATATGATGATAAAGGCGTGTTAGGAACATTCCATAAGGGATTAGCTTGTTCTTGTTGCCTTGAAGGTTTACAATTCATCTTGCGAAGAAATAGGCGAGATTGTAAGGTTGTTGGGTTAGCAAACAATACATTATGTGAGCACAACAAGCGGGAAGAATTTCTCGATTTCCCCTAAGACTCCAAAAATTTTCACGTAGAATGACTGCAAGAGGTTTAAGATCATCTCGGATATCACGTGTATAGATTATGTTTGGATCAGAGTAATAGGGTCGAGGTTTGCAGAACATGCGAGTTAATTCTTGAGGGGAAGGTATGTGTGAACAATATGGACTATTTTCTTCATGATGGTTGAAGAGAGAATCAAGAGACCAATCTTCAGTGAAGGCACATTGTCCATGATTTGGAATTCGAAGAATGTGAGCAAATTTCCCAAGAGTTAAGACAAACATTTGGTTTTTGATCCAAAACCAAAGTGACAGAGATCGATCCTCATTACGAACGAGTTCAACTTGACGAAGATTTCCAACACAAACCGTGGATGATTTTCGTTAATTACCGAAGGCCTTCTAGTCCTATGGTTCGGAAAGAGGTATTGATACCTTCTTCGTATAGTAAAGGTGTGTCAACAATCGTCCTTCATGAAAGTGGCGAGTTTGAGATTATTGAACACGAACATGATTTCCGGTGTGTTGGGTTCAAGGAGATATTAGGAATGTAGACATAAGTGAGTGAAAAGTCGAATTCATACTCATGAGTCATGGCGAGACCTATGGAAGTGAAAAGTTAATATGAAGAGATGCATCAGCGAGAGGACATTTGATAGGTGAAAAATAATCTCCTAATGTTTTACTTGATTTCTATTAACAATGACAATTAACTTACTTAGTACTAACATTCTAGTGGAATTTTTTCTTTTATGATAGATTTTTATGAAATGGTTTTTATGTTGCATGAGATTCTGGTTCCCACTTCCACGGTTCTCACGATTCCCTTCCACGAGGGATCCGGCTAGTTAAACTTTAGGGATCCGTGGATCTATAGTGACAGAAAAATGATCTTGACGTAAAATAGATTTTTGCAACTTTTAGGTTTATAAGAGGTGTGTTCTAGCCAATATTTACTAGTTAAGCATGTATCATAGGTTTCGAAAGTATGTTAAGGTGCAAGATACGAGTGAAAAGAAAATGATAAACACATTATGAGAAACAAACGAGATAAACTAAGACATTAGTAATATTTCATTTCAATGCTAAGAGCGATACAAATGATTGAATATATGATACAAATGTAGATTAACAACACAAAGTACATGTCTCCATGAGAAAACTTGATCATGGGAACACGAGGCGATGAGTGTTAAGGCGATGATCACGAAGGCGATATAAACCATGATGATGAAATTCTTCCTTGGTTTAGATTTGAGATGAGATGAGATGAGAGGAAGATGAAGTTTGAATGAGAGGTAATTTTGAAAGTAGAAAATTTGAAAAGTGAGGTTTTGGTGGAGTTGACCAATGGAAGGGGTTTTTATGGGAAGGAGGAATTTTGAGATTTTGTTTTGTTTTATTATTAGAGATTTGATTTTGGATTAAGAAAATAAAACACATGTTTATAAACCTAGACTATAGACGGAAGAGAAACACGTATGCAAGAAAAGTTTCCTAGCGAAGCCACGTATAATACATGAGCATATGAAAATATAACCATATAAGTTCTTATGCAAGCATACTTATTCTAAGCTAATGTTATTTAGAGATAAGTTAGAAAGTCATACATCTAATGCAATTATGAGTGTCTTTTTCTTTTGACAAGAAAAATGTCAATAGACAACTCCTGTTCCTTCGTGATCTAGATGGTAGTTAAGATACCTTCTTAGGAAAGGTAATCTTGTTACCAAGGAATTCCTATGGCTTGATTAAAATGAGCTTTAACTAAGCAAAATGACAAGAAAGGTTAGTGCAATTTAGTAAGATAAAATAAGAAATAAAAATATGATGTTGTCATCCAATCAACATCCTACAAAAATGTTTTTAAAGACATGATGTTTGTTTTTGTAAAAGGCCTTCTTTGTAGTTTTCAATTATACACGGATCGTGTCAAGTTTTTAAAGTACAATATACTCTAAAAACTTGGTAACGAAGCTCTGATACCAATTGTGGAAAACTAGAAGGGGGGGGTTGAATAGTTTTACCGATTAAAACTTGGTTTTAAACTATTTAGACCGACTTATGTCAATCTATTAAATGTGTACGTTGGATGTTGATAGATAAGTATGCAAGTAACTAATGTAAAAGTAAAGAGTAAGAATCACAAAACCACAACGCGAGTATTTATAGTGGTTCGGCTACAAGGACACCTTCCTTGCCCTACTCCACTCCCCGAGTCACCTACTCGAGAGTTCGTAATCACTACACAACACAAACTCCTTGTGGCGGAGAAGCCTTTACAACGTCGCCTACTCTTCATCTGGTACAAGGCTAGACACCGGGTTCTTCCACGAGGTAGAACCAAACCTATCACAACGTCGCCTACACTTTATCCGGTACAAGGCTAGATACCGAGTTCCATTACAAAGGAGGAACTACTACCCAACACTACACAACACCTATCCCAAAGGAAACCCACTCCTTATTACAACATCATCAAGGATATCAATATCCTTTGACCCAATACTAATCTATCTTGTACATCGACACACCATATCGAATGTACACCCTAGGCAACTTTCACTAATGCCTTTGACTCGACTTCTAGGCACCCTTTACTAGTGCCTTCAACATGGACTTTCGGCACCCTTCACTAATGCCTTTGACACGGATCTTTGGCACCTTTCACTAATGCCTTCGACTTGACTCTTCGACACCTTTCACTAATGCCTTCGTCTTGACCCTTTAGACATCTTTCACCGATGTCTTCGACACGACACTTCTAATGATAAAGGAAAGAACTATCAACAAGATACCATCAGTAGTCTTAATGATGATGAAGCTTGGCAACCCATGGACTTGAGCTTGCTCGACTTCAAGAGGTGGTGATCTCGCCTTTAAGAGGAACCTATAGAATCACATAAACACAAAACTACATAGAAAGATCCCTTGGATATGAGGTTAGAGAGTTTACAACACTAAGAGAAAATGTGTGTGAAAGGGGTGAGTTATAATGAAGAAATGGCTCACTATTTATAGACAAAAATCTGCACCTGTTCCACGGATCCCTTACTTGAGGGATCCGTCTAGTGTATTACTAGGGATCCGTAGGACGCTCCCCCTAAATGGGTTGTGGGTCATGGATCATGGATCATGGATCATGGGTTGTAGGCTTTGTCCATGGGTATCCAAATAGATACATTGTATCTAGAAGATGCAATGCATCTAGTTAATGGGTCATGGGTTAGCTCCATGGGTCATGGATGACTTGTGCATGATGTCATGCAATGGGTCATGGGTTATGGATCATGCTCCATGGGGATGGGTCATGGACTTTGGGTTTTACCCAACTACATTCAATGTATTAAGTCAATGGGTCAAATACTTAAACTTCTACCCATTATAATACATACTAAGTATGTATATATCTACCTAATATGTAAACACTAGTTGTTATACATATGCATTACTATAAGATGAAAACGCTATTACTTGTTTAGTGATTTATATGAAAATGTAAGTGTGTTAGTAAACTATTGGCTCAAACCTTTTACGTATTTTATTTGTTTCGTTAAAATAATTTTACGTTTGTTATCGACAAAACATTAGAAGGTCGTAAAATATAAATAAAAGTTTTTATGGCTTATTTGTATTAACATGATTTATACTTGAATCTTTCTGAACATGTTATCTTGTATTATGACTGAGATTATGGGCTAATACCTGTAGGTATTAGCCAAGTTTAATGATTATTTGATGTTATGATTTGTTATAATTTGATAGTTTACTTAGTCCTGAGTATTGATTACGTTTATTACTTTATTCATTTTTGTTAATATGTTAATGTAAGTCCCAGGTGGATAAATAATAAATTGATAATCATTAAGGCGCACTTTATGCGGATTTCGAGTAATCACGACATGATTATATCTGTTGAAAAACATAATCACGAAATCTAGAATCTAAATTTGCCTAGATTTAGGTTCGATAAACGCTAGGTCGTGAGTACTAGCATTACGGTCTTAGACTAATTAGACATCTTATATGACTAAACTTGGTTAATCGTTTTCCTTACTATCGGCTTGACCTCCTCTTTTTATATGTGTTTTCGCTTGTGTGTATATCATCTTATTGCATTTATAGTTTTATTAAATCTAAACCACGTGCCAGTCTCTCAGGCTAAAAACCCTTTTGTTGCGTTAGAATTAGGTTTAATTAGACTAACTTACATAATTAAAATACTGATAGATTTAAGTGTTAACGTTCCACTATTAGTGATCGACACCCTAATTACCAACTAGCTCACCATCGACCGAATAACTGTCTGTTAGTGTTTGTTATAGGTAAAGTCGGCAAAATATAAATTTAAAACTTGAATACATAAATTACCTACACACAACGACGACATCAAGTATTTGGAGCCGTTACCGGTGAATGAATTGTTTAATACTTGTATTTATTAGTATTTTGATTTAGGTTTTTAACTTAGTTTAACCCTTTTTAGTTTTTAACTTGACTAACTTTGTTGTATATTTGTGTTTTTCTACATTTTGTGTGTTTGTTTTGTTTGTTTGATTTTGTTTGTTTTTCTACATGTTGTTACTGTTGTATTTTGTTGAGTTAAACGACACGCGTATTCGAGTTTTGTGTATATCGTATGTATTGCGTTTTATATTATATACTGATGTATCAAATTTAATTATTCGGATCTGACGTATTCGGTTTTATGTATCTGGTGTATTCTTTTAAAACAAGATTTTGAAACCCTAAACGATATCACGGTGTATTAGCTATTGCGATATCTGACGTATTTAAAATTTTAAAACAGATATGAATTTTAATCTCAAACTAGAAGGGTACCCACATAATGTGGCGTGGGGACCGATAACTATTTTGTGGCAAACAAATGTTTTCATTTTAAATCTTCTTTATTTAGCATGTCCCAAATAATTTATAACGTAGTAGATATATGTTGTTCAAAAGTAGAACGTCTAAATTAATAATAGTGTAAATAAATAGCATTTTATTTTTCAAATTTTAGTATCAAATTGGTGGTTATAAGTTTAATGAATTTTTCTTATAAACAATTCTATTAAAATATTCATTATTGGAGGGGGTTACTATATGCTTTAAATGAGACTTAAAATTTCAAATTTTACATTAATTTTTTAATTTTCTTTTTCTAGTAATGTTTTTTGTCTTAACATTTTAAGACTTCCTTCTATAAGAAGTTCTAAATGTTTTATAATGTAGTATAGATACGGTGCATTGATTGCTATCAATACAACGTATTTTATTTTCTGATTAAAACGTTGACGTAAAGTTTTTTTTGCGTATATGGCGTATCCAGGGTACTGGGTACGGCTTATTGTCTGTCAGATATCAGCAAATTTTTGTTTTTCTTATTCCGTTTTCGTTCTTCGTTTTCTGTAAATTTCTTTCTTCGGACCTATCCTACTAATACTCTTGTCTTGTTTTCAGGTAGTGCATGACCAGGAGTTCGAAACACGAGCTTGTTGAACCTTATAGTGAACCCGAACAAGCCTTTCATTCATTAAGGAAGCTTTTTAAGACCACAAGCTTTGATTGCTCGAATTCATTAGAATTCGATTACTTTTCTGATCAAGAAGCTAAGTTTGAAAAAGAAATCACAGAAACAATGACGATGGAAAATAACGATGGGGCGAGTCACATTTGAATCAACCTTGTTCCAGTAAAGGAATTGACGTATACTTTTGGGAAAACCTTTCGATGTGCTCAACAATAGTTTTCTAGCACATCGACTGCGCATAAATTTTTCAAACAGAAGTATTTGTGATTGAAACTTGATTTTGTTCATAAAACTTTCGTCGTATTGCAAAAACTCTTTATTTAGCAATACGCGATTGTGTTTCAAATCAATTTCTCATCAATCAGTGAATCTCAATTCGCTAGTTCACTCTCTCCGTGTTCTCTACTTTGAGACGCTCTGGTTTGAGAATGGCTAGTACAATTGGAAACCCATTAAGGAGATTCTTGAATTCTACGATCGCGAGCAATATTTATATTGATCAATGGGAACGATGGTTCTTGCAACCCTATTCACAAAAGTGAACAAAGACACTTTCGTGTGTTTATTGCTAAATGTTGTTTGCGAGGAATCCTCGGATTTGCGGTGATGGTCAAGAGATGTCAATTCCTAACCACATGCTCACAATACACACTCATGATCAAAGAAATCATGATTGTTAAAAGACATACAACAATGCTTCCGCAACTCTGATGAAGAATATCATGATCCAAAAAAGTGTGAGCATGTTGGTCCAAAAGTCACAACTTCACATTATGGCGATACTTCAAAGGATGAGCTGGAGATTTACTATGGCTGATGATCTCAAACAAAGCTCAATATCACAAGACAAAGGAACATTCATTTCAAGAAACACTACTGAAGATGATAAGATGTTTATATTGAAGAATCAAAGTCTACGAGTTCGGATATGAACCTCATGATAGAATGCTAGGATTCAAAGTGTAATTTATGGGGTGACCTCTCTTAGGGGGAGATTGTTAGGATTTAAAAAATCCATATAGAAGATTCGGTCACCCCGACTATAGTTTAGCAAAACGTTATTTATTAGTATAAGATTAGCTTAAGTAACACCGTGGAAGAAGGACGGGTCTTTACATACTGTACACCTGATCCACAGCCCGCTGGAGGGCGTATTTGTTAGGTCACCATAATGTAACACAAGCATCAATATGTAAGAAATAGGGAAAGAAGTGATCGGTTGAACTCTAAACAAACACACACGTATGGATATGGATAAAAGTTATGCGTAGGTGATATTGCAAAGTAAATAACCAACCTTCAAATGAAGGTTTACAAAAGTATTTATAGGGGAAGGGACTAGGGCAACACTACAAGTCCCCTTCCTTCCTTATTGGACATGGGCCAAGGCTTATGGGCTTTCTACATAAGCCTTGCCATTAATACAAACATAAAAGCCTAATTAAGCAACATATTACATATTGATTACTAACACTTAAAATATAGTTTAGGAGTGATTCCAACAGTATTATGTAACTATATAAGCCCTCTCCTACCAAGGGAGAGGGTTAGATGTTCATTGCAATCTAATCTTTCACTTTTCCTTTCTCTCTCTAACATCTCATTTCTCTCTTGTTTCTTTCTCTAGATATTCACGACCCATACCTTAATCCTATCTTGTGTTATGATATCAATTATCTTACATCAACTAAGAAAGTCAAAGAACATAAGGCGTCGACGACCCTAAATAATGAAGACCATGATGACCAATCCTTAGGGGGAGATTGTTGGGATTACGTGTAATCAATATAAAGTGTCGGTCATTAGTTTATGTAATAGGTTGTCATAATTATGGGCTTATATGTATGTAATTAACTTAAGGTCTATGTAGTAAGCCCATGGGCCTTAGGACTCTTCTAGAAAGACCATGATGGGGCGTTTCCCTAACCTTGATTGTATAAATACTCGTGTTAAGGAACATTTGTTCCTTGGTTGATTCATTTTCAATATTATATTTTCTTATTATGTTTATCATGAATCATCTCATCTCTCTCTCTATATATACTTTCTCTCACTAGATATATTATGTTATTTTACATATTTGGGAACCTATAGGTTTACGTGTTGACTCTGTCAGAGAGAGAGTTGGATCTCTGATGTGATCAGCTATCCTTAACTTAGGCTAATTTATTGTTTCAAATAATTGTGAGGGATAATTAAGTCAGAATTTGACTCAACACATTTACACTCTCTATCTTTGCAAAGAATAACACTCGTGGTCCTTTATATCGTCTATCATTTATAATAATGGTCGTTAATAATTTAAAGTTTTTCGTACGTTTTATACATTTTCGTCTGTTTTATACGTTTTCATCTGCTTTTATACGTTTCGCCCGTTTTCCTACGTTTTCACACGTTTTTGTCCGTTTTTATACGTTTTCCTCCGTTTTTATACGTTTCCGTCCCTTTTATACGTTTTCGTCCGTTTTTATACGTTTTTCTTACGTTTTCATACATTTTTATCTGTTTTTCTAACGTTTTCATATGTTTTTATCCGTTTTATATGTTTTATCAATTTTAATCGTTTTCTTATATTTTCATACATTTTATCCCGTTTATATGGTTTCCCCGTTTTCTTACATCTTCATACATTTTCATGCGTTTTGTCCGCCTTTATATGTTTTTGTTCGTTTCTTACGTTTTATCTATTTTCATCCGTTTATACTTTTCATCCATTTTATACATTTTCATCCGCTTTTATATATTTTCGTCGGTTTTATACATTTTTACCGTTTATATGTTTTCATCCGTTTTTCTTACATTTTTATACATTTTTGTTGTGTTTTATCCGTTTTAATCTGTGTTCATCCGTTTTCATTCGTTTTTATACATTTTCATCCAATTTTTTTTTACATTTTCATATGTTTTTATACGTTTTGTCCGGTTTTATATGTTTCTTACGTTTTTCAAAATGGATGAAAACGTAAGAAAACATATAAAACTGGACAAAATCATATAAAAACGGATGAAAACATTTGGAAACTGATAAAAACATATAAACACAGATGAAAACGTATAAAAACTGATGAATACGTAAGAAAAATGGACGAAAACGTATAAAAATGGATAAAACCGGACAAAACGTTTGTAAATGTATAAAAACGGATGAAAATGTATAAAGGATGAAAACGGATAAAACGTAAGAAATGAATGAAAACGTATAAAAATTAGACGAAAACACAAAGACTAATAGTTGCAGGTTATAGATTAGAAAGAAGAATCAGATGAAGGAGATGAAGAATCTTTATATTGAGAATACAACTATTAGTTTTTTGCGAAAATTACGTGAGAGGACCGTTAGAGGGTGTATATGCAAAACCAAGACTACTTTTTGGTGATTTACGAAATTGGACCACTCATGTAAAATAATGGGAGAGTTGGACGAGTTACACGTGTACGGCTAGGAACATTTCACGTCCAACAAACAAGTTATAACAACCGACTAATTAGCCCACGTCATAACTCGTGTAAAAATGTAAGTGTTTTACGCGAGTTAATTAATGCATGTCTTGGGTTTTGAAAAGTATTTTGTTTATTGTTCACTTTTAGTTATGGTTATTCACAAAACGAAAAAAATCTAACACGTATTATTGTTTTTTGAAAAGTATTTTGGTTGAATTTTGAATGAAGAACATGGAGCCAAGATATGTAGGGTTTTTTCATTTATCCAAACGTTCAGGAATAGTATGAGTTTTATTGTTATTATGACTTTGTATTTTACTAGTATAGTATCTGCTTAAGCGGCGATACTTAATATATCGCTTTTCTCGTGACTCGATCTTTGAGCGATGCAATGAGAGTTAGTATTTGTGGTTTACCCGTTTGATAGTTCGAAAAGAATAGATGCGTATTTGAATTTTCGTAAAGTATATCAATACAAATATAGATATCTATACTTATACTTATTTGAACTTTGTTTGTAACATCTATTTTATTACTAAAATTTAATGTGTCATTAGTGTACATTATAATGCAATTATTATAGTGTAGAATTTAATTATATAAATTACTAATTATAGTAAGACGTGTAGGCTTAAAAAATTAAGACTTTCTTCTTTAGAAAGTCCTAAATACATTATAAGGTAGTATAGATTAAATTATTGTTACTAATTTTTAAGATGTGCAATGTGTTAAACAGTGTTCTGAAAATAGTTTTAGGCGGTCAATTAATCAGCATTTAGGCGTTAGGCGGAAACTTAGCGCTTGATTTTAGTCTAGTCGGCCTTAATAATTGGATGGTCAAAAATCGGTTAAGATACCAAATATAATAAAAATCGGTCAAATCGCATAAACCGTCAAATCGAATAAAAATCGGCCAAATTGGTCAACGCGGTCAACTATTTTCAAAAATTAAAATTGATTTTTTCAATGTACCTCGCGTTAAAATTCCGTTTTATATAAAAATTTATATTTCTTACTTCATTTATATTTACAAGATTCCAATTTTCAAAAATTATATTATACATATAATTTCAAAAATCACTTCTCGAGGTGTGTTTAGATGGTTGTCTTGACTGATTTTGTAAAAAACACGAGGTATTAAAAAAAACCTCAATTTTAACTTTTGAAAATAGATTACCCGTGTTGATCAATTTAGCCTATTTTTGTTCAATTTTAATTTTTGTTCGATATCTTGACTGATTTTTGACCATTTAATTATTAAGGCTGAGTAGACTAAAATTAAACACTAAGGGTGTGTTTGTTTTAAAAAAATCTTCTAGCCTCTTACTCTTACCAAGTAGAGGTGACGATTTTGCTTGTTTTTTTTTGAGTAAGACCCGTTAGACATATAACATCTTACTCGAGAAGGTGGGAGACTTGTCTTCTCGCCTCTTACTCGCTTTTGTAAACTTTATATAATATATTTGATTGTTTATTAACTATGTTATATTTATGATAAAAGTCTTGTTTCATATTTACATAAGTTACTTATTATCGCATTCGTTGGTTTAATAAACAAATTGCAAAACGAAAGACTTAAAATCATTCGGACAAATATACAAAACAAACAACATTATTTCGCTCAGATTTAGACTTTTTAGCCACCTCTTACGGGTAAGATGTGGTAGTCGATCTGCACTAAAAACATCTTAATAAACAACACACCCTAAGTCTTCGTCTAACACCTAGATGATTAGTTGACCGCCTAAGACGATTTTTTACAATATTGTTTAACACATTGTACATCTTAAAATTAGCAACAATAATTTAATAAAAGGATTGAGTCGTAGAATAGAACGCACTTTTTAAGTGTCCCATTCTGAAGACGTGTCTTTTTAAAAGTTGTAGAATAATGATATATTTTCCATAAGTGTAAGTTTAAGACGCGTGTCTTTTTTAAGTTGTAGAATAGCGATATCTTTCCATAAGTGTTCCAATTTGGTGCGTCCTCTTGTAAGTGTTCCAATTTGGTGCGTCATCTCAACGTCTTAAATTGGAACAACATGAAAAGACATCGTTATTCTACTACTTAAAAAAGACACGTCTAAACGAACACTTATTATAATGTTCATTCATTCTACACTTTATAAAAATCTGGCGTCTCGAAATGGGACACTGGAAAAGACGTTATTCTACGACTCAATCCCTTTAATAAAATACAAAGTCACAATAACAATAAAACTCAGACACTATTCCTAACGTATGGGAATAAACCGACGTATATTGGCTCCATGTTGTTTAGTCAAAATTCAGCCAAAATTGAATGGTCACCAAATAAACCCCACATATCTTGGTTCCATGTTGTTTAGTCAAAATTCAACCAAAATTGAATGGCCGCCAAATTGAATGTTGTGTTACTGTGTTTGGTAAAAGTAGAATTTGAATTGACGATTGGAAGCATATGAGTCGTGAGCGATCTACTATGTAATTTCATTTCACAATTTTTAAAAAGCGTTGAAAAATCGAAGATTCTTAAAAATAGAAAAATTCACCGCCTCCTTCGACAAACAACTAGAAAATCAAAATCTTTCATTCCACGTCGGCCATCGCCCAAAAAGTTTTACACCACTCCGCGCCAAACATACCCTTGCATCAAAATAAGAGTAGGGGTTTTCTTTTTCTTTTTTTTTTTATTAAAAAATTATATGCGTCTTATATTTATTAGCCACTTAATAGAAAATGATTAATATTTTTTATCTTGAGATTTAAACCAACTAACAAAAATAATAGTAACAAAAATAGTGAGTCTCATTTAAAAAAAAATTATACTAGTACTACGTATTAAATAGGTTGGAAAAAAGAAAGACAATCCTTTATAAGTGTGTTTGTTTACTATAAACATCTAAAGCGCATTTTACGATCATCTCCCCAGGACTGGCCCTGTGCACTTTTCTTGTCTGAAACAACCCAAAAAACACAATCACAAAACACAGCAATGGTTGCAATCTCTTCATCTTTATTATCTCTGCAGCAACATACCACTAATACTCACTCAACCCGTTACTCTTTCTCAATACCAGCAAGAACCCGAGATAAAACCAAACCAGTATCTTTAACAATTGTCAGCGCTGTATCCGATATTCGGAAGGAACAAGTAGTCATTGTTGGAGCTGGAATCGCGGGTCTCTCTTGCGCAGTTTGCTTACACAGGTATACTCTTTTTTTTTTTTTTTTTTTTTACTATGGTATAAAGTTTTGACTACTTATATATCCTGATTACATGGTTATGGTTTGTTTGTGTGAAGACTGGGGGTTCGATCGTTGGTGCTGGAGCAGGCGGAGTCATTGAGGACTGGAGGAACTTCATTGACTTTGTCTAAGAACGGTTGGACGGTTTTGGATGCAATGGGAGTTGCTGATCAACTTAGACCTCAATACCTTGAGATTGAAGGGTATATTAAAGATTTTCCTTGTTTAATACAGGATAATTAGATTTAGATAATCAGAGAAAGCATAGATATTTGACATAGTTGTTTGAGTGTATGGCTTATTCACACTATAGTAAGGATCAACTTGTAAAATGACCCGACCCCAATACACAAGGAGTAGAGAATGATTATCTTCAACTTGAAAATACCCTAGTCTGATTATGGCTTTAATATGTTATGCCATCCTACCCATATACTTTTGATTGATTTTGACATTGTTCACCTTTAATATGTTCTATTAGTTCTCCCTTCGAATGTTTTTAAGAAGTTAACCGTGCAGGATAAACATAAAGACAGAAGAAGGAAGAGAGTTGCGCTCATTCACATTAAAAGATGAAGATCAAACGTACGTTTACATATATCTTGTAACACTTGTAACATATCCAATTTCTAATAGAGTATTTCTTATCACTAAAACAATATTTGATGCATATGGGAACAGTCAAGAGCTTCGAGCAGTTGAAAGAAAAACGCTTCTCGAGACACTTGCCAAACAGTTACCAGTAGATTCAGTCACCTTCTCCTCAAAGTTGGCAAAGATCGAAAAACATGAAGATGGTGAAACTCTGTTGGAACTTGTTAATGGGACTCGAATATCTTCCAAGGTAGATTTTAGTTTTAGAAAATTTAGGTGAAACAAGCATCATTGCATCAACCATTTTGGTTAACATTGACAGGTGGTAATTGGATGTGATGGGATTCGTTCTCCGGTGGCTAAATGGATGGGATATTCTGAGGCTAAATATGTGGGATACTGTGCTTTTCGTGGGCTTGGCGATTTCCCTAATGGGCAACCTTATGAGTCACGCGTCAACTACATGTATGGACGACGTGGTATACGTGTTGGCTATGTTCCGGTTTCAACAACGAAAGTTTATTGGTTTATTTGCTTTAATAGCCCTGAACCAGGTACGTCTACTGTTATCAAAGCAATTTACTTTTTTTACGCACTCAGCTTGTTAAATATGACTTGGTGAAAGTTTATAACTGTATGTGACAGGTTAGCCAATTATACGAGATTTCATAGAGTTTGCCATTTCAACCCATTGACTTATACTTGGGTCTATTTGGATTGAGTTTTATATGAAGGTCAAGTAAAAAAATAAGCCGAAAGAGGAACATGTTAACTAGTTGAAAGTAGTCTAAAGTCTATCATTAAAGTATACAACCTTATAAGTCATACTCTTCAATGATTTAAAGATTATCTTAATAATATAATTTTTCTTTAAACCTAATAAAACATTAATTTATATTCTTCATAAGTAGACAAACATATTTGGGAGTCCAACCCAGATTCCCATTTCGACCCATAGCATAAAAAAAAATATCTGTTTAACAAGAACTCAATTTGACCTATTACCCAAACTGTCCTCCCGCCATCTCTGCCACTCCTAGTGTTTTTAATAGTTGTTGTAAATAGGTCCCAAGATTACTGATCCATCAGCATTAAAGAGACAAGCCAAGGAATTAATCAAGAAATGGCCCTCTGAGCTTCAAAATATAATCGATGCCACCCCAGATGACACAATCATCCGGACTCCATTAGTTGATCGCTGGTTATGGCCAGGTCTGAACCCACCAGCTTCATTGGGTGGAACTGTGCTAGTTGGTGATGCATGGCACCCAATGACTCCAAATCTTGGCCAAGGGGCTTGTTGTGCTTTGGAAGATGCTATTGTCTTAGTGCAAAAGCTCGTGCCTTCACTTAAGGCTGGACCAGAAGCCATCGAGGATGCATATAAGTCATATCAAAATGAGAGGTGGCCACGTATCTTTCCAATGACTGTCCGGGCAAATGTCGCAGGAGCCATTTTGCAGTCAGAGAACCCGCTGGTGTGTGCAGTCAGGGACAATGTGCTTGTTCCTAAATTGATGAAGCTTGGACCGATGTTGAAGCACACCAACTTCGAGTGCGAGCCACTACTGCAAACTAAGGTTTAATATTTGTGTAAGAATTATAACAAAAATCTTATTTATCATACTTTCTCAGAGAAAAAAATGAAGCATGATGTTATATTCTTTACGTTAGAATACTAGCCCAAAAAAATGAAGCATGATGTTATATTCTTTACGTTAGAATATTACCCCATAAGAGGCTCACGTCCCATTTAGCTTATAGGGTTTTACTCTTTGACTTCTTTTGGTTGTATGTTCTTTTTAGTTTATCAATTCAATAAGACAATACGTCATGTTTAGTTTCTACGTCGTATCAAGAGCCATGAATCCGTATATATGAGTTCACTTGTTTGCACATGATCGTCGTTGATTACTTGGTACTTGCTATTTGAATCGTTTGAATTAACCGTATTGTTTTTGGTTGTCGTGGGATGAATTATACACTTCACGTGACCAAGTTCTTTGTTCAAGTAAGTTTTGTTTTATTGCTACAAGTTGATTGGATCATGAATTTGATTTATTAGTTAGTGGGACGCTTGATGATGAATTTGATATATTTGGGACAGTGGATATAACTTTGAATTTGGCATATTCATTTAGAAGTTTTATTTGTTTACTTGAATTTGATTGTGCAAGAGTTTTCTCTTCAAATCTCTTCGTTACCGGGTAATTTTATCTTAGTTCTTATGGCAAGGTATACGAATGATTTACGCATGGATCCATTATTGGTTGAGCAATTTCAGAAATTCTTAGACATGTATAAAAAGTTTGAGATAATTTTAGATATGTTAAGGTGCATTACATTTATACTGTGTTCTTGAGTTTTTTTTAGTAAAGTAATAGAAAATAAACATTTTGAGGTTGGACGCAGTAAGGTGATTCGATCGATTAGGACGATCGATCACCTATCGATCCCCTTACTGGGGCAAGTCGATCGCCCAAAAATTTTCACCCAAGTTGGTCTTGGTAGCGATCGAATTGTGTGTATCATTTAATATGCAAAAAATCATACCGTTGCAAATATATGACCAAAAAAAAAAAAATCCTACTGTTGCAAATAATTTATGACCGTTTGTGGGTTTAAAAAAAAATCGACTAAACTACCCTATAAATACAACATATTTACACACTAAATTCACAAATCTCATTTCACACATTCTCTATATTCTTTCCACACTATGAGTTTTAATTCTTACGAGCTATTCATTGCCGATTCGTCATCGGATGATGAAAATGAAGTTAGTAACGAGTTTATGATGTTTGCGGAAGAGTGTTGGCAGGCTTTTCAAGCGTCACAAACTAAAGTCTCACGAAACCAAATTAGTAGGGATCGTTTGGGTGCTCATAACCGTTTGGTGGCTGCTTACTTCAGCGAGACCCCCAGATACGACGATCAAGCATTCCATGGTCGTTTCCGAATGAGCTGATGACTATTCAAACGAATTGTCCGAGATATAACCGATCATTCACCTTAATTCCAACAAACTCCTAGTTGTGGAGGCGCATTTTGGTATTTCTCCATTGATGAAGTGTACTTCGTCAATCGTCGATTGGCATACTGAGTCAATGCCGATGCTCAGACGAATACGTGCAAATGGGTGCGTCAACAATTCGTGAGTGTCTCCAAAAATTTTGTGAGGCCATAATGGAGTTATATGGTGCGAGTATTTGCGAAGCCGACAGTTCATCGACATTGACAAACTCTATGCTCATCACTACGAATGTCATGGGTTTCCGGGATGATAGGAAGCATTGATTGCATTGCAGTTGGCGTGGGAGAATTGCCCACATGCTTTAAAAGCTCAATTTTGTAGGGGTGATCACGGGCAAAATCCTTTCATTTTATTGAAGCGATCGCGTCCCAAGATTTAGGAATTTGGCATGTGTTTTGGTGTCGTCGGGATGAATAACGACGTAAATGTTTTACGTGCATCGCCTCTTTCAATGATCTCAAAACGGGAGAGCACCGGATATGGAATTCGTTGCTAACGGTGCCTTATAAAGCGGATATTATCTTGCGATGGGATATATCCGAATACTCGGTTATTATGAAGTCCATTAAAAATCCAGGACGAATGATCACAAACGAATATTGTATAAGGCGATGCACGGCGACAAGAAAAGATGTGGAACGTGCTTTTGGTGTACTAAAGAGGAAGTGGCTAATGATTAAACATCCGCTAAAGGGTTTGACAAAAGCGTCTATCACATATAATGTACACATGCATCATATTACATAATATGATAATTCGGATTTAAAAGCGGGCGATATCTCCTTATTCTTTCCAATGAGCAAAGACCGTTCTTATGATCCCAAAAGAACGCATGTGGAATCGTTGGAAATTACCAGGGAGATATGCAACAAAACAACTCATCTTAACCTCAAAGCCGATTTGGTGAAAGACATTTGGCATCGTCATAATCAAAACTAGTTTAGTCGTTGTATTGTCGTAATGTTTTAATTTTATTTGAATTATTATGTAACGTTTTAACTATTAATGAAATTTCAGTTTGTGTTAAAAATAGTTAAAACGTTACATAATAATTCAAATAAAATTAAAACATTACGACAATACTGGGGTACCCAATCGCCTGAAGGTCGCTGGAGAGAGAAAGCTGACGTGGCAGTGAAAATGAAGGGGATTGAAGCCCCTTACTGGGGGCAGCTTGAGCCCACTTTTGAGATGAAACACTTCACTTTCAAAATCAACCAAATTACACTATTTTCACTCATTTTCCTTTTCTTTTCCTCCTTAAATGAAACTCAAGAACACAACTTTTTCTATTTCTTTTCCTTTTCTTTCTTTTTCTTCTTTAATCGAGACTCGAGAACACAATGTAAATATACGGGTGTTGAAACAATCGTCTATGTCGACTCCGATCACGCGGATAGAAAACGCACTAGTGGCGTTTGTACGTTCCTTGGATGTTGTCTAACATCTTGGTTCTCTAAGAAACAAACCACCATTGCTATCTCCACTACCAAAGCTGAATACGTATCCGCAGGCAAGGCGTGCCAACAAGCACTATGGATGAAACAAGCTCTCGTCGACTACGACATACAACTAAGCGACATCACAATAATGTGTGACAACAAAAGCGCCATAGACCTAAGTAAAAATCCCGTACAACATTCCCGTACGAAACACATCGAAATCCGTCATCATTTCCTTTGCGACAATGTTAAAAAAGGAAATATCTCTGTTGAGAAAGTTTCCTCGAAAGACAACATCGCCAACATTCTAACGAAACCACTCAAGCGTGAACCTTTCAACTTCCTTCGTCTATGTTTAGAATGATGGAACACATTCCTTAAATCCAATTATAGTTAGGTTGATGTATTGTGATTTTTCCTCGACAAATCATAAACAATTCATCATTATAGACTAATGATGAAACGTTATGACAAAAAATTCAATCACGATACTCACTACTGTTGGTACATATATTGTGCAAAATATGATCAATTTTACACAAGACCCACTGACCACTAATAACACCATTGTACTTTCCAACATTTATTTTTCTATTTGCAATTAACAAAGAATATATACCCAAGTGTTTGCTGAACAACACTTGAGATTGAATGACAATGTAAACTCTCCAATTTGAACAAGAGGCAGCTAGCTTTGCTTTGTTCTTTCATTGTAGAGGAAGATACTATCAACTCAATATTACTTCATTTACATTTGTATGTAGAATGCTATCTATCTCATTTACAATATGACACTAGATCAATATAGATCTCATATTTGACATAGATCCTATGAACCAATCATAACCATTCATTTTTTTATCAAAACAAAAAATAAATAAATAAACTTTCACTCCTTTTTTAAAAATTAAATATCTCGCAAACCGTTAATTATTACGCGAAAAAAAAAATCATACTACCGCGACGAGAATTAAATTATCTTTATATAAATATGCACTTCTATATACTTTCGACTAATTTTTTTTTCAAAATTTCCGACTAATTTTGTTTGTATTTATCTTGAATCATCAGTCCTATCCACTTTAGTCCCTAATGACTTTCAATAATCATCTGTTTCAAACACATTTTTTTTCCAATGACTTGTGTTCAGGTTCAGGAATCCATTTGGGATATCAGGATATAGTTATCAGGTTTTGGGTTTGGTTTTCAGGTTTATACATGTTCTCAGGGTCTTGTAGGTCTACAAAACCTTTTTCACAACCTGAATTTTTTTCAGAGCCTTGAGGTTTTCAGAGACAAGAGTATTAAGGGTATGGTTTTTAGGTTCCGGGAACCATGTTTTGAGGTTTCATCAGAGGCACTACAACGAAGCTAGTGACTCTGTGTGTTTCAGTGACTCATACCACACCTCAACACTCCTTGACACAACCATCACCTAACATGAGTTATACCCAGATCATATCCACTGATTCAAATCAATCTTCTAGATTCATCAGGTCTTGGTACAAGCTATCTAAACCCGCAACCATTTCTTTCATGGTGACCTAAACTTCTTAGCGCTTTATAATCCCAAGTACACTATTTGAATCGGACCCATTCTCCAAATTAACACTCCCGGTTGTTTTAATCAACACTTGCAACCGAACGAGCCCACCAACTAATTTTCTGTAAAACCCGAAAATCTAAAACATAGATAAAGACTAAAATACCTCGAAATCAAAATTATAAAATACGTAACAAAATACGTTTATAATCATTTAACGAAATTAAAACTAACTTACGAATAATTAGAATTTAACTAAAATATGTACGTGATCGATTTTGTACGATTTAAAGATTTAAACGCCTCGCGTAAAAGTTTGGGCCTCGCCATTTGTTTGATTTTGATCCGATGGGCTGTTTTCTTTTGCCAAGCCGAGAGTCCAAGAAGCCATAATGGGCGTTTGTTTTGTGTGTTCGGTTGGGCCAAGCCGAAACCCAAAGCCCTCCTCAAGCCCTAACCGAAAATGCTACCACTATAAATATAACACATAAACTCAAAAGTGAAACCCTAGTTTTGGTTGCTCTCTTTCTTTTGTTCCTATTCGCCGATACCTACACCTTGGTGTCGAGACTTTGCTTCATCAAAGCTAAGGTATAACATGTTTTCGCCTTATTTTGATAACACCTAACGATCATGTGTTGTAGCTTGTTTGTTTTAGTCGACTTGTGTTTCTCTTTGTGTCGAGCCGTGTGAAACCAACAAAGGCAAACCATAATGTATTGAACCTTGTAATATTAAGAGAACATGTTATGTAATACGAATTAATGAATCGGATCATGGTTAAGTATTATAAGAACCGAACCACATGCATGTGAACCGAACCATGTATATGTTTCGCCAAGGTATAAAAACATGATAACTTGAATATGTAAAGTACTTAGGTGAGCTAGGCTTATGTAAAGTGTTGTAGCCGAAACCCTAGGTTTGAACCGAACCATATAAGAGTTTTGAAAGTGTGTTTAATAAGTAAAGGTCATGTAAACCTAAACCCTAGTTTGATGTGTGAACCGAATAATGCATGCCGAACCCTAATGGTTTGTGAATCATGTACCATGTGTGCGTTATTCTAAGTCAAGTGACTTGTAGATGTGTAAACGCATGGTAAAACATAAAAGGAAAGGTTGTTTTCATTACGTGTTAGGTTAAGTAGCGAGTCATTAAAAGACGTAACATGTAAAGTAAATGCATATTAATGTGATATTGAAAGAAGGAGAAACCCTAGAACATAATGAGAGTCGATTAGGGTTTGAAGCTAAGAGTGTTAATTGTTATTTCATGTGTGAGTTATGACGCTTAAACTATTTTCACATTTAACCCTAAACTTTAATAAATGACATAATGAACCCTAATCTACAATATTATTTATAAAACACTTAAGTCTCATTTAATCATAAAACCCTAAAGTATGAAGATCACCGAATACACTAAGTATAAACACCAAATATTAAAAAGATCATTTCGACGATTATGGAATCATAAATAACATGGACGACCGTTAATGTGTATAGGTTCGAGAAGAAGGAGTAATCCTTTGCTTTCCGTGATTGCCGATCATTTGCTTTGGAATAAGGTATGATATTCGACCTTTTCAAGAAGGTTCCTTTTAACGTTTTTTCGTTAGCTTTTATATTAGGGTTTCCTAAGCCTTTGCTATGAACCCCATTCTGCTTTGTTTGAGCTGTTGCTTATCCGAACTCGATTTCGAATTTTGAAACATCCGATTTTGAACTATATGATATGAAAACTCGATTTTGGAAATATGAATGATCTTCGATAAAATATGATCCGTGTCGCTTATGACATTCGATTTGACCTAAGATAGTTTGACACCCGAGCCAAATATTTCACTAGTCATGGGGTTCCATGTCCGTATCGTTGATGCACCTCGATATGACTCTAGGGCGAGAGTGATGTTCTCGCCACGCCTCGGATGGTGAAGCATATTTTGTATATGTAGGAAGGGCGATGGATGCATCCTAGATCCGTTATCTCGTTATCTCGTTATATGTTATCGATGATTGATGTCGCGCGCATGCACGCCCTTCATAACTCGTAGGTCTCCCTACAAATGTTGCCTTATGAGAATATGATTATGATCCGATATTTGTTTCGGCTCGTGGTAGTTAACTATAAACTTTATTTGTAAATTCGATTTATACTTTGAAAATGATTATGATTTTGCTATCTTTTGTTCACTATATTTCATATTCGATATCGCTTAGTATTCGCTTTGCTTTCATATCTGCTCACTGGCTTTTGAAGCTCACCGCATTTTCTTTTCTTCCGCGGCGGTATCTAAGCATTGAAGTCGGGTTTTGCTTTGGGATGAGTGCATGAGTGGACTTACCTTAGAGATTTTTAGCTTTGATCTTATGATGCCATTTAAGACTTATTATTTCGAGATATTTTGTCGGAGTTATTTTTCCATTGGGACCTATGTATTGAAGTCGTTTTGACTTGAATTATTTCATCATTTATGTTAAGACTTCTTTTGGATATTTATGTTTGCTTTGATATGACACCATTACTTGTGATTCCTTTACCCTTGTCGGTCGGGTGTTACAATTTATGGTATCGAGCCTGTGTTTACGACTTGTAGTCGGGACCGTGACATAAGAACCCTAGGTTTTGAGACCCTTAGAGCTTAGGCTTTGACTTGTGAGGATTGGGTAGACTTTAGGTTTCCTTCGCGAACTTCCATTTCGTATCTCACCTTTGTTCATTTTGCTAATCGTTTGAATATCGCTCGATGGTTCAAACTCGTACTACCAGCGCGGATGGAGACGATGATGCTACTAACATTGATGTCGGTTGCTAATGCTCTCAACACTCTTTTCCCCGGTCTTACTACACCGAGATGATGGAACAGTGATCAACAACATTCATAATCGACCGGTGCTTCGGTAGTGGTGGAGGAAATCAACCCACGTGCATTCACACTTGGCTCGAGCGCTTTGAAGCTCAAGCCTCTTTCTTTAGCACCGCCGCTACTCCCACCGAGGCCGAGGACCGGATCACCATATTGAGAAGTCGTTTGAAGTATTGGGTTGTGGAGACGAGTTTAAGACTCGTTTCATCGCATTTAAGTTGGAAGGTGATGCTTTGAATTGGTGGAAGGCACTCAAACAGCACGAGGAGGAGATGCTTTTGTCACGTTACTTGTACTTGACCGAGTTTGGACTATCTTCTATAACCGTTATTTCCTCGATGTCGAACAAAGAAAGGTATGAGAGGATTATCAAGGAATCTACCGCTTGATCATGAAAACCCAATGAGTACATGAGTAGATTTATGAGGTCGGTAAGTTTTGTGGGAACGAATGTCGGAGATGGTAGGCGCCAAGCTAAACACTTCAAGTGGGATTGAAGAAGTGGGTGTTGGACCGATCGCTAAACACCGAGTATGAGGATGTGTCACCGCAATGACGCACTCGTAACATTGAGATCTTTCATGAGGTTCGGTTCCAACAAGCGTAATCGCGATGGTGATCGGATTCAAGGTAGGACTCAAAGTAATGATTATAAGGGAAATTCGCGGGAGTTATGATTCGAGGGTCAAGTGGATAGGAGTTATGATGGTCGGGTCACCAGAAGGAATGTGGACTCTAGGCGCCCGAGGCGAGGAGTCGATAGCGAGCTCCGGTAAGAATGGAAATGATCGCCGAATCAAGGTAACAATAACCGCCATACAACAAGGATCACCGGCTCGAGGATCAAATCGTGGTCGTGCTTCAGATCTTCGTCAAGAAAGGACAACCAAGTTTTGCCTCCCACCTATCTCGTACTACTTGTGGAAAGGCTCATCCGGACCGTGTTTTAAGGCCACCGGTGGATGTTTCTCTTGTGGTTCCACTACTCACAAGATCAAGGATTGCCCTAAGAGGAACCCGTGATTCCTGGAAACTACATCAAGCCGCCAACTACTACCGGACGTGTTTATGCTACTACTGAATCAAAGTGAGCGCACTTCGTGTACCATTACGGGCACTCTTTTCATTGATGATTATTCTGTCTTCGCTTTATTTGACATCGCGCCACACACTCCATTATATCCGCACATTCGCTAAGAAACTTAATATGAAGCCCAAACCACTAACAAATCACTTATCGATATCTACGCCTATGAAAACCACATGATCATTGATCATAAATACGTTAGTGTCCTCTTCGCTTTGATGATCGATTCGCCCGCAAACTGTATCCTCTCGATATGGTCGACTTTGATATCATTCTAGGCATGGATTGGTTGGCTTATCATAGAGCTTCCATCGATCGCTATGCTAGAACTGTGATCTTTGGAGACATAAAACATCCCGAATTTGTTTATTATGGTTCTCAACCTCTCAAATCATAAGTTCATTTCGCTATGAAGGCACGGACCATGATTGCTCATGGGTGCCAAGGTTTTCGGCATCCGTTAAGGACACATCTTTGGAGAGTCCCGACATTGAAAACCTTTATGTTGTGTGTGAATTCACCGACGCTTTTTCCCGATGAACTTCCCGGTCTTCCCCGCCTAGAGAAGTTGAGTTTAGCATTGAGTTAATTCGGTGCCGAACCGATTTCAAAGCTCCGATCGTATGGCACCTATAGAATCAAGGAGTGAAGGAACAAATGCAAGAGATGATAGAAAATGGATTTATTCGACCTAGTGTTTCTCCATGGGTGCACCTATTTTATTTGTGAAGAAGAAGGATGGAAGCATGCGTCTATGTATCGACTACCGTGAACTCAACCAGACATTATTCGAAACCGTTATCCTCTTCCGCGATAGATGATTTGTTTGATCAACCGCAAGGAGCTAAGTTCTTTTCTAAGATTGATCCGAGATCCGGTTATCATCGCCACGTGTGAGGGAGCAAGATGTTCCTAAGACCGCGCTTCGCACTCGGATATGGTCATTATGAATTTCTCGTTATGCCTTCGGTTTGACAAATGCGCTGCGGTATTTATGGACCTAATGAATCGTGTTTTCCATGAGTTTCTCGACAAGTTTGTTATTGTTTTCATCGACGACATTTTAGTTTACTCCAAGTCTCAAGAAGAGCATGAACAACATCTCCGGATAGTTTTGGAGATTTTGAGGAAGAAGAAGTTGTACGCCAAATTTTCAAAGTGTGAATTTTGGTTAAGACAAGTCGCGTTCCTTGGTCATATTGTATCTGCTGATGGTATCACCATGGATCCGTCTAAGGTTGAGGCTATCACTAAGTGGCCAAGACCTACGACAGTGACTGAGGTTAGGAGTTTTCTAGGACTTGCTGGTTACTACCGACGTTTTGTAGAAGGTTTCTCTCGATTAGCTTTGCCCCTAACCCAACTGATGAGAAAAGGTGAAAAGTTCGTATGGACGGATGAACGAGAAAAGAGTTTTGAGGAGTTGAAACGGAGATTGGTGTCCGCTCCTATTTTGACTCTTCCATCTGGTTCTGGAGGATATCAAATTTATAGTGATGCATCTAAGAAAGGACTAGGCTGTGTTTTGATGCAACATGGAAAGGTGATAGCTTACGCTCAAGGCAACTAAAACCTTATGAGGAGAATTACCCAACTCATGACCTTGAGTTAGCCGTGGTGTTCGCGTTGAAGATCCGGAGACATTACTTGTATGGAGAGACGGTGACATTTTCACCGATCATAAGAGTCTCAAGTATATTTTCACCAAAAGGAACTTAACATGAGACAAAGAAGATGGTTAGAACCTCTTAAGGATTATGACACCAACATTCAAGACCATCCGTAAGGCTAATGTAGTTGCCGACGACTTAGCCGAAATCATGTATTCTTGCAAGTATTGAGATTGAACCTAGGATTCTTCGTGACTTAGAGAGTTTGGATGTTGAGCTATGCGACGAGGTTTTGATGGATACCGGGCTAGTATGAAGGTGGAGTCGAACCTTATACGCAAATTAAGGAAGCTCAGAAAGATGACGGCGAGTGGGCCGTGGCGCAAAATGTTGAAGAAGGTAAGCAAACGGAGTTTAAGGTTGATAATGACGGTATTGTATGGTATGAAGATAGACTTTGTGTTCCCAATGATCGTGTACTTCGTGAGAAAGTTATGATCAAGCTCATAGTTCTCCTTTCACTATCCATCCCGGTTCTACCAAGATGTATAGGATTTGAAACAAGATTTCGTGGAATGGCATGAAGCAAGATGTGGCGACGTTTGTGTCGAAGTGTATGATTTGTCGCAGTTAAGATTGAACATCAAAGGGCTAGTGGATCGTTGCAACCATTGGATATTCCGACATGGAAGTGGGATAAGATATCTATGGATTTTGTGATCGACTACCTCTTACTCGGAAGAAGCATGATGCGATTTGGGTAGTTGTTGATCGATTAACCAAATCGCTCATTTCTTACCAATCCGAAAGGATTATGGTATTGGTAGATTGGCGAGATTTTTCAACAAGAGATAGTTAGACTTCATGGTACTCCGCATCTATTGTGTCCGATAGGGATCCGCTTTTACTTCTCGCTTCGAAAGGTTTGCAAAAGCTTGGGGTACTCGACTTAATTTTAGTACGGCATTTCATCCTCAAACAGATGGTCACGAGAGGACTATTCAGACCTTAGAGGACATGCTAAGGGCTTGTGCTTTAGAATGGACTGGCACTGGGATGAATATTTGTGTTTAGTAGAGTTTGCATACAACAACAGTTGGCATGCTAGCATTAAGGCAAAGACCGCTTGAACTTCTTTATGGAAGGAATGTAGAGCACCTACTTGTTGGGATGAAGTAGGTGAACGCTTAATTGAAGGTCCGAAATGATTGAGATCACTAATGAGAAAGTAGTTGTTACTAGAGAAAAGTTGAAGGAGGCTAGGTCTCGCCGAAAAGTTATGCCGACAAGCATCGCCGTGATTTAGAATTTCGAGTTGAGATCGTGTATTTCGAAAGTTTCGCTTAGAGGTGTGAAACGTTTTGGAATCAAGGGCAAGCTCAGTCCTCGATTCATCGGTCCGCTTGAAATTTTGGAGCATATAGAGAAGTTTCGTATCGATTAGCACTTCCGCCCCGCTTATCGCATGTTCATGATGTTTTCCATGTATCTCTCCTAAGAGGATACAATTATCATCCGTTACACGCTGCTTCGTATCCGCTTGATCAAATTCAATCCGATATGTCTTTATCTCAAGAACCGAAGCTATTTTAGAAAGACAAGAAAGAGTCATGAGAAATAAAGTCATTCCGCTCGTTAAGATTCTTTGGAAAATCACCCGAGCGTGAGGCTACTGGGAAACCAAGAGTCGATGCGAGCTAGTTATCCTCATTTCTTTGAATAGTTTGGTATGTTCTCATTTCGCTTTTGCTTGTTTCATTTCAATTTTCGAGGACGAAAATTCTTCTTTTAGGGAAGAATTGTAAAACCCGAAAATCTAAAACATAGATAAAGACTAAAATACCCTCGAAATCAAAATTATAAAATACGTAAAATACGCTTATAATCATTTAACGAAATTAAAACTAACTTACGAATAATTAGAATTTAACTAAAATATGTACGTGATCGATTTTGTACGATTTAAAGATTTAAACGCCTCGCGAAAAGTTTGGGCCTCGCCATTTGTTTGATTTTGATCCGATGGGCTGCTTTCTTTTGCCAAGCCGAGAGTCCAAGAAGCCATAAGGGGCGTTTGTTTTGTGTGTTCGGTTGGGCCAAGCCGAAACCCAAGCCCTCCTCAAGCCCTAACCGAAAATGCTACCACTATAAATATAACACATAAACTCAAAAGTGAAACCCTAGTTTTGGTTGCCTCTCTTTCTTTGGTTCCATTCGCCAATACCTACACCTTGGTGTCGAGACTTTGCTTCATCAAAGCTAAGGTATAACATGTTTCGCCTTATTTTGATAACACCTAACGATCATATGTTGTAGCTTGTTTGTTTTAGTCGACTTGTGATTCTTCTCTTTGTGTCGAGCCGTGTGAAACCAACAAAGGCAAACCATAATGTATTGAACCTTGTAATATTAAGAGAACATGTTATGTAATACGATCATAATAAGTATTATAAGAACCGAACCACATGCATGTGAACCGAACCATGTATATGTTTCGCCAAGGTATAAAAACATGATAACTTGAATATGTAAAGTACTTAGGTGAGCTAGGCTTATGTAAAGTGTTGTAGCTGAAACCCTAGGTTTGAACCGAACCATATAAGAGTTTTGAAAGTGTGTTTAATAAGTAAAGGATCATGTAAACCTAAACCCTAGTTTGATGTGTGAACCGAATAGTGCATGCCGAACCCTAATGGTTTGTGAATCATGTACCATGTGTGCGTTATTATAAGTCAAGTGAACTTGTAGATGTGTAAACGTGCATGGTAAAACATAAAAGGAAAGGTTGTTTTCATTACGTGTTAGGTTAAGTAGCGAGTCATTAAAAGACGAACATGTAAAGTAAATGCATATTAATGTGATATTGAAAGAAGGAGAAAACCCTAGAACATAATGAGAGTCGATTAGGGTTTGAAGCTAAGAGTGTTAATTCGTTATTTCATGTGTGAGTTATGACGCTTAAACTATTTTCACATTTAACCCTAAACTTTAATAAATGACATAATGAACCTTAATCTACAATATTAATTATAAAACACTTAAGTCTCATTTAATCATAAAACCCTAAAGTATGAAGATCATGAATACACTAAGTATAAACACCAAATATTAAAAGATCATTTCGACGATTATGGAATCATAAATAACATGGACGACCGTTAATGTGTATAGGTTCGAGAAGAAGGAGTAATCCTTTGCTTTCCGTGATTGCCGATCATTTGCTTTGGAATAAGGTATGATATTCGACCTTTTCAAGAAGGTTCATTTTAACGCTTTCTTTCGTTAGCTTTTATATTAGGGTTTCCTAAGCCTTTGCTATGAACCCCATTCTGCTTTGTTTGAGCTGTTGCTTATCCGAACTCGATTTCGAATTTTGAAACATCCGATTTTGAACTATATGATATGAAAACTCGATTTTGGAAATATGAATGATCTTCGATAAAATATGATCCGTGTCGCTTATGACATTCGATTTGACCTAAGATAGTTTGACACCCGAGCCAAATATTTCACTAGTCATGGGGTTCCATGTCCGTATCGTTGATGCACCTCTCGATATGACTCTAGGCGAGAGTGATGTTCGCCACGCCTCGGATGGTGAAGCATATTTTGTATATGTAGGAAGGGCGATGGATGCATCCTAGATCCGTTATCTCGTTATCGTTATATGTTATCTCGATGATTGATGCTGCGTGCATGCACGCCCTTCATAACTCGTAGGTCTCCCTACAAATGTTGCCTTATGAGAATATGATTATGATCCGATATTTGTTTTCGGCTCGTGGTAGTTAACTATAAACTTTATTTGTAAATTCGATTTATACTTTGAAAATGATTATGATTTTGCTATCTTTTGTTCACTATATTTCATATTCGATATCGCTTAGTATTCGCTTTGCTTTCATATCTGCTCACTGGCTTTTGAAGCTCACCGCATTTTCTTTTCTTCCGCGGTGTATCTAAGCATTGAAGTCGGGTTTTGCTTTGGGATGAGTGCTTGAGTGGACTTACCTTAGAGATTTTTAGCTTTGATCTTATGATGCCATTTAAGACTTATTATTTCAGATATTTTGTCGGAGTTATTTTCCGCTGGGACCTATGTATTGAAGTCGTTTTGACTTGAATTATTTCCGCATTTATGTTAAGACTTCTTTTGGATATTTATGTTTGCTTTGATATGACACCATTACTTGTGATTCCTTTACCCTTGTCGGGTCGGGCCTTTTAAGTTGTTGCTGCCTACTTTGCAAAATATATGAGACTGCACACATACATTTTTTGTACTCGATGCCTGCTAATTTGTTTTCAATGGAGAAGCCAACAACGGCCATGATTTGTTGTAGGAAATACATGTGACTGACCAAGAATGTGTCAAAACTATTAGGTGATGGTTATATGGTATAATAATTCATACCAAAAAAGTGACCTAACTCGGCTCCATGTAATTCTGATGCTTACTATATATCAATAAACTTAATAAAAAACATGTACGAACCTTGAGTTTTTCGATGATCTTTCTACGTTTTGCCCATTGATCAATATGTGTTGATCTCGATGACGCTTTGTGGTGTGTCCATATCCTCGGGCCTCCCAACCTCATCTCGCATATCATTGTCCCAGATACCTATCCACACCCTCATCCTACAAATTAAAAATATCAAAATTTTTTCAGAATTGAAACACCCTATGCACCAATACAATTGTAAGAAACTTTAATCACATATTATTTAAAACGAATCACTATCTTACGCATATCAAGAATAGCTGCACTTTACATGTGTACTAATTCATATAGGCAAAATCCTATTCATCCTACTTTCTGGCATAGTAAATGTTTCCAAGATCAGTTGGAAAAAGCAAGAAATGGTTATCTGTGACAAAATGCAGCCCGGTAATGTTGTAGTGAGTTTAAGATCAGATAAGAGATTTAGTATTGATCTAATTACCTTTCCAACTGGGTAATGAAATTAGTGTGTTTTTTTAGGTGAGGGTTCTGGAAGGCGGTAGAGAGTAGACAACAATTGGAAGGTGATATATATAATGAATTTGAGAGTTGGGGTGTGGAGAAGATGGATGGAGAATATCAACAATGGATGAATATGTGTGTATTTGATGTTTGGTGGTTGTGTAGGAGGAGGGTTTGAGAAGAGTGTGGAAGCTTTTAGAATAAATAATGCACAACAGTTACACACAGTAACTGTTAATGAACTAAAGGAAATGAATAGTTAAAAATAGTGCTTTTGCACTGTAGTACCCGTCTCACATTGTTTTTAACCAATGACAACATCACACCAAATTTGGAGAACCAATAAGAGCTTGACAAACACACCAAAGTACCTAACGACGTTAAGTAACGGGAGGAAACTTCTCCCCACATTTAGTATATAGCGAGTGGGTTAACCCCCGCGTTGCTGCAGGGGCGCTATGATTAAGATATCCTGTGAATCCAGTGTGTATGAAATGTCCTATAATCAAAAACACAAAAAGATCATAACAATATAAAAAAAATCCTCACTTTGATAACCTATTCAAATCCAAATGTTACTGCAGCTAATTCATCCAACAAAACAGAAAATCCACATCATGTTACGATGCTGCAAAAGAAGGAAAACAAAAATAGAGAAAGAAAAAATACCCATAATCAAGGTTATTGATAAAAATAGAAAATTAAAAAAAAAATCAAACATTAAATCTTTACCTGCTACTTGAACCAAGCATAAAAAAACACACGTTACACATGCAAAAGCTCCGGCTAAACATGTCACATTACGACTAATGTCCCTCGGCTGCGCCTCAATACCCTGCTGCTTCTTTACCGGAGGCTCTTTATTTTCCATCAGCAACTACAAACCAAACAAACCATAACTGTCAATACAATTTTTAGTTAACACATTTCCTCGAACATTTGGTGTGCAACCAAACAAAACGCAAGATTTTTATAAAAAGGTAATTTTTTTTGTTAACCCGCAATCTCGCTAATTGTAAATCAGAAGAAACCTTGAAATGAACGAGCCTCTTTTGACTCTTATTCTTTAATCCCAAACACGTTATCGTGTGACTTTTGTCAAAGGATAGCACAAAAACGGGGAATAAATGTCACTGAAAATAAGTAATTAACTTACCTCGAGTCGGCAAAGGGGTCTGGCCTCTTATTTTAACGTAAAGTATTGTCATTCTTTGTTGTGCCCATTGAAGTGCCTGTAATAACAACAACAATTTTAAAAATAGCAAACAGGAATCTAAAATGTCAGCAAACGTGATTGAAAATAGACAATGAAATAACCTTGTTGTCATAAACGTGGAAGCTCGCTATTTTCACTTAATAATTCTTCTGCAAACATAGACTTAGGAATCAATAAAAGGGCCTTGAAAGAGGTTTCTCCTTTATCCTAACATTGAAGCCAATTAAAATTGTTAATACAAATAAACCGTAAAAACGTTTATTCATATTTAATGATCTCTTTGTGTTTTGTTGATAACAAATATAAAGTTATCATAAGTAAAATTATAAGAATACATGTTATTTTTGTAAAGTATTTACACATAGTCATTTAACATAAATTGTTGTAATAATTCATTTGTTGTAATAGTTTATTAGGATGGGTAAAATCCATAACCCATGACCCATACCCATGGAGCAAATCCATGACCCATACCCATGATCAAATGTCTAGATACATTGTATCTATTTAGGATACCCATAACCCAAAGTTCATGACCCATGACCCATAACCCAATAGGAGGAGCGTCTGGCGGATCCCTCGATAACACCGACGGATCTCTCAAGCAAGGGATCCGTGGGATCGAGGAACAGAGACATTTTGCCTATAAATAGTGAGCCATTTCTTCATTGTTCCTCACCCTCCTCTTACAAACTCTCTCATATATTACTTCTCTCTTCTAATCTTAGATCTCTTGATCTATATAGTAGTTCTTCTTTCTTTTGTGGTGATTCTCATATAGGTCCTTCTCAAAGGCGAGATCACGAGATACTACAAGTAATCCAAGCAAGGGGTCCTTGATTGATTTGTTCCTCCACAAGATTTCTGTAGCAAGATCTTGTATTTCATATTTCACATAGTTTTTGTGTTATAGTTGTGTTGGTTTGGTCCTCCGTGTTAAGGACTCGGTATTTAGCTTTGTACCGAAAAAAGTGTAAGCGACGTTGTGAGGCTTCTCCGCCGAGATGAAGGATCTTGTTAACATAGTGCTTGAACTCTCGAGTACGTGACTCGGGGAGTGGAGTAGGGCAAGGAAGGTGTCCTTGTAGCCGAACCACTATAAATCGGTTGTGTAAGTACTTTCTATCTTTTACTTTATTTGCTTTCATTACTTACATTACTTATTGCTTTATACTTTCCATCCATCCATAAGAATTCACATAAGATCGAATCTAAAGTTTTTGAAACTAAATTTAAAATCGATTAAACTATTCAACCCCCTTCTAGTTTTCCACAAAGATCATTAGAAATAGCTAAAAAAGAGTGGCGAATAATTCTTTTGACTTTTACCCTAAACAACTGGCTGGTCTAAACAACCTGACCTATTCTAAAACTTAACTAATAACAATTAACTTGTTTCAATTTAACACAGGAAAATATGTTTTATCCATCTAGTTCGCCACTTCACGAAATTCTTGTTCAAATAGCTTGGAAGCATCAACAACATTGAAGTCACGTACTACTTCTATACTAAATTCATTTTTTCTCGTAACCAATTTGTAAATCACACATATATCAGGTACGTGAGTCTATAAACGAACCCCATGTTTTATCAAGCATTTCTTCATAGTGTGTTACTTCACGCGTGTTATTTAATTGAGGGCATGCAACATATTCTCCTAATAATTTCTACACGATATCGGCCATATAAGCTTAACCAAACACCTTGTATTTTGTTCAAGTATAAAGAGAAACATAAGAAAGAATAAGAGGAAATAATAGATACGTGACGAAGTGCCTTCACTTTTCCAAGCAACACTTTTCTTCTGAAGTATGGGTTTTGAGTGCCCTTGATACTGAACATTATTGGTCTGTATTTACACCTTTGTGCATCGTTGGATCTACCCCGCTTTTCAAACATTCCAAGGTCAACTGAAATAGCAACTCTGTACATGTCAGCAACATTCGCTTCATCTCTCAATTCAGCCTCAATCTCCTCATGAAACATGCATAATGCTTCTGCTCTCTTCTGTTAGAAACGTAAAAAATACACTCTGTTGTTTAAGTAGTGATTGCATATATGAAAACGAAACCTATATTAAAGGAGAAACTCGATAAAGTAATTCAATTTTTTTACGAAAAAAAATTACATTTTTACATTAAATTATATCAATAAGCTAACAAATAAAAACTTGCTTGTCCAAAATTACTCATTCACACAAACTAACATTTTTACACAAACTACTGAATTTCGCAAAAAAAGAAAAATCGCAAATTTTATACATGAGAATGATATTATAACCCATAAAACCGCCTCCCGGCACACTCCATAGGTGCAATCGCACCATTCTCATTTGTGACCAAAACTTCAAAACAATTTGGCATGTTAACAGCCTCATTAGTATGACTCATTCAAAGAGCCTGCACAATATATAAGTCTAAGAATCACGACAAACAGCTTTAACAAACAAAAACAAATTACACCCGTCTAAAAGGGCTTATATATAAGCATAATCTGGAAAAATAAGCAATCCCAAACACTCCTCACCGAACAAAAGGAAAAACAATAAAACTCAACTGTCACCATCACTATAATCACTTGTAAACAAAACAAAACCTGCGAAAAAAATCTAACCTAAATCCACCGGAAATAATTGATAGGAAAAATCATCTACCAAAACATTTTTTTTTCATACCTGGTTCTTAAATCAGCCAATATACTTAGCAGATATGGGGTGTACCACCCTTCTTGACCCCACCGGAATCCTTGCTACCCGCCGTTGCAACGCCGCAACCTCTGCTTCACATCAGATATAAGAAACCCGAAGACAATTCAAGATTTTAAGAACCCTCCGATCATCTCATTTTTCCCTTTTTTATATATGATTTTTTGTGGAAATTGATCGAATCACATATTCATTTTCAAATAAAAGATATGAAAAAACTGCAGTTTTCACAAAAGGGTGCGTGTGTCTTTTAGTAGTTTGGTGGGAAGAAGATTCAGGAAGAAAATTGTCACACCCTCGCCGGAGGCGGAAACACGAGGTGTAACGGAAGGGAACATAAGCACAAGATAATAGATCATACCAACGTTAAGCTTTAAAAGAAAGAGTACACCATTACAATACCAGTTTAGCCGTCATCGGCAAATATATTACAAAGTTTAGATTCCAAAATATTTCGTTCTATTACATAACGATTTGTAGTGACAAGTAAAACTTCATTATGCAAGACCGGTAGAAAAGCTTACTAACGATCACCGAAATGCATGAGAGAAAACGGTCAACTATGAAAATAGTTGGTGAGTATACACGTTTCGCAAAATAAGGAAACTCGTAAGAAATATTCAAAGCTTTCGGTCATCGAAAATAGTCCACAAAGCAAAGGCATTGTAAATCCAATCAGTTCCAAGTTCCGCCCATACAAAACTTGCAACCTGTGTGTTCACAACCCATTGCACAAAATATAGCGTCTAGTTTATGTTCATGCACACGTTGCCAAATGAGGTCACAAAGCAAAGACATTGTAAATCCACTCAGTTCCAAGTTCCGCCCATACAAAACTTGCAACCTGTGTGTTCACAACCCATTGCACAAAATATAGCGTATCAAGTAGTCAAGTATAAGTGGTCATAATAGTTCACAATATAGTACCACGTATATAATAATGTATGTCAGGCAAAGCCCCTTGAATAAATAATATGCGTCCCGTAACATAGTGGACGAGAGGTTGGCCGACCTCTAATAGCGCTATCCATACTACCTTACAACTATTATATACAATTAAGAACACTCCGAACAAGGGAGAATTTGCACACTCCACCAATAAGGCGAGAATTTTTGAGAACGCTCCGTAACATAGTGAGACGCTCTGCTCCGGACCGGGGAGGCTTTAGGATTGCTCCGAACAAAGGAGACTTTATAGTGATGCTCCGAACATGGGAGACTTTAGGTCAAGGTCATAACACGTACGGTTCAATAAGTCCAAACAAGTCATAAGTTTGTATTTAAGTTCAAGGATTTGTTTCAAGTTCCAATTTTCAAGTCAAAGAGTTCACAAAAGTAAGAATCAATTCAATTCAAGTATGGTTCATGCATTTCGCCCCAAAAATATAGCAAAACGGTAAAAAGGGGGTGTGATTACTCACTTGATGAATTGATGCGATGACAAAAGTGGTTACAAAAGTAGCGTGAATCTAAACCGACCTATTATGTATGATATGATATGTAATAAGTCATGATGTAATGTTATGCATGCAATTCGGATGATATTTATACCACTTATGAATTTTTGAAAACAATACTTTTCGTCGAAAATATAATCTTTTAACGTCTTGACCATTTTTAAATTACTTCACATGTGTTTACTTTGAAATGATATCCAACGATAATCATTTAGTGATTTATTAAGAGAATATAACTTTTCGTCGTAAAATAATGTCGTTGAAATTTCCATGAAAGTGACAAAAACGGCCTCTAAAAGCTAGTCGTAAAATGGTGCACGTCTAGCGTTAGGAAACAAACTCAACGGTTTTGGGAAGCTTGTATGATAATTTCAAAGTTTTAGTACATGAATTTCCATCCTAGAGGTCTCGAACATAAAGAAAAATAGAGGTTAAGTATGGTACTTTTAGTCCAAAGTATAGTTTAAGGATGGTTTTTCGGCAAAGTTTGAGTAACCATAATTAATTCATTACAACTCCGCTAAACAAACAGTCGGACATTTTGGAAAATATACTTGGCGATCTCACTTTTACTAGAAGACATCATTTTTATAAGAAAATGTACTCCATTTTACTTCTCCAAATTTTGTTCTCCATTTTTGTTCTCCAAACTTTTTGTTCTCCAAATATTTGTTCTCCAACCTTTTTGTTCTCCAAATGTTGGTTCTCCAAACTTTGTTCTCCAAAACTTTAGTTCTCCAAAGGTTTGTTCTCCAAGCTTTTTGTTTCAAAGTAATTTATATATTTTTGAGAAGTCGAAATAATTTATAACGCCTAAGCTTCATTTTTGACTCGTACAAATTTGACGTAACTTCTTCGAAATTCGAAAATTATATTTTTCGTCGCCAAATTGAAAAATTCATAACTTCTTCGTTATAACTCCGTTTAATCCGTTCAAGCGCCACGGTTTCGTTTTAAAGTATATTTTCTAAATATCTAGGCCAAAATTTTTACCTACCGTCGGATTTTCCAGATTTTGAAAATAAGGACAGACCCTTATATATAGTTGTCGAAATGAGTTTTTCTCGCGCCAAACCTATTCTAACCCATTCAAAACAACTCCGAAGCTATTATAATCCTAACATACACCTTCTTAGGGTGTCATGGGTTCCTAGACATCACCAAAAATTATATATAACAAGGAGTGATTATAGGATGGATTATATATATTTAACACTTAAAAACATAAAAAAAAGTGGTATAAACATCACATAACTTGCATGTTTATCAAATAAAATGATATGACCATAATAATGAATATGAAATAACAACATGAATATGAATGCCTACAAGAAATATGATGAGGTTTAAGGACAAAGGGTTTTTCCTAATCACTTGAGGTTTTTATTGCAAAACCTATACAACAAGTGATACTAGAGTTTATAAAACCTTGTCTTGAAAAATTTGAGATGATCCTTCCTTTGGTCTTATGGCTGCCGAATTTTGCAAGAGAGAAAATAGAAGATATGTTTGATCTAGTATTTGTGAATGAAATGAAATGAAATGTGTTTAGTTAATAGTATATTACAAGTAACTAGAGATATTTACAATTTCCTTGTGACTCATCCTCCCGCGTCGACGAGGAGGATAGTCATTCATTTTTTTTTTTTTTTTTTTTTTTTTTTTTTTAAGTATAAGTGTAAGATTTGTGAAGTTAAATTAAGTTAAGTGGTAAGTTGTAGTCACTTTTGAGTATATAGGGTAGCGTTAGTTAAAATAAATTTTCACGGGTCAAGATAAAATATATTTAGGTCATAAAATTATAAAATACATTTCTTGCAAAATTTGGTGATATAATAATAATCGTGTCGAATTTAAGAAAACCGTGAAGTTATATAAATATAACAATTTATATACAAAATAAATTTAAAACACTTGGGTAAACTCATAATATTATTTTATAAACTTAATATGAATATAAAAATATATTGGAATAATTTTTGGAAGTAATGGATCAATTGTTCAAAATAATTAGTTACGCGATAACGTTTACTTAATATGAAAATTATACGTTTAATGTAAAATGCAAAACCATGCATGAACCAATACGATATGATGATGTTAATGAAATGTAGACTAAACTTAGTCTATATGAAATGACCTCGATGATATGATCATGAATTCACAGTTAAACCATTACGGTTACGTGAATTTAATACTTGTAAACCTAATTTACAATATACGATGAAATAGTAAATGTGAGAAATGACCGGAAATTGAGAATTGTGACAAAAATAATGATGAACATGGCAAAGATAAATCAAAAACCATCTATGATGTTGGTCGCCTATGATTATGATTTATGGTAGTGAGAAGAGAGTGTTTGTGTTTCGTGTGTGCGTGTTTGTGAAAGGGGTGGGTGGAAGAAGAAGGGTCTAGAGAATTAGGAAAAAACAAAAAAGCACCTCATTTAATGCTCCACAGTGATGTACAGTAACCGTTAAGGTTAACTGTTTGTAATAGTTTAACAGTGAAATTTCACTGTAGAAATTGTCTCACAATTTGTTTTTAGCCAATAGCAATAAGGCACAACATGTACTACAACCAATCAAATCGTGCCACACCCCTAACGGCGTGAACAAACGGGAGCAAAGTTCTCCCCATTTCTAGTATATAGTATAATTTAGTGTATTTTCCCCCTCAAAAACTGCAATAGTAGTAACAGTTTTTGAAGGTTTTACACTAATTTTTTTGACTTTCTTCAAATGTTATTAGTAGTTAAAACAAAACGGATCTGGATTAAAAGAAACTCACTCGCTCTGATACCACTTGTTGGTCCTAAATATTGTGCAAAACATGATCAATCTTACACAAGACCCACTCACCACTAATAACACCATTGTACTTTGGTCTGTCTGTTTTAGACATGACTGTTGTCGCCTTTTTATAATTTAGATTGCATCGGATCGAGACTACCTCGAGCACTGAGTTTGCACTCCAGGATACTTCGCTTTTTGTTTGTTTTCGGTTTAGTTTATTTTTTACATTTAACAATTCTCGATGTTTCTGCATTGCAGTATTGCGGTTTGAGAAAGGATATTAGATAATAAAGTAAATAGCCTCGACATGTTTTAAGTTTCGTTTAGTAGTTAGAGGTTCGTTTGTGTTTTTTCTATTTAATATGTTGTAATGTGTTAGTTATAATTGAATTTGATTAATATCTTTTTCAATATTCCATCTGATTTCTACATATATAAACTACCTATATAAACTTTGGGCGTCTAAGTAGTTATTAATAAATAAAATAAATTAAAATATGCTAAACTTTCCCGGGAAAAAAATCTCACTGTCTCATCTGTTTAACTTTTTTTTTTTTTTTTTTTTTTTTTTTTCTTTTGAAGTAATCTGTTTAACTTGTCACCACTAAATTTCAGTGGTCACAAACAAACAATCATGCACTTTTCTTGTCTGAAACAACCCAAAAAACACAATCACAAAACACAATAATGGTTGCAATCTCTTCATCTTTATTAGGAGTATCTCTGCAGCAACATACCACTAATACTCACTCAACCCGTTACTCTTTCTCAATACCAGCAAGAACCCGAGATAAAACCAAACCAGTATCTTTAACTATTGTCAGCGCTGGATCCGATATTCGGAAGGAAAAAGTAGTTATTGTTGGAGCTGGAATCGCGGGTCTCTCTTGCGCAGTTTCGTTACACAGGTTTACTTTAGAAATTTTTTAGTTATAATGGTATAAAGTTTTGATTACTTGTATATCCTGATTACATGGTTATGGTTTGTTTGTGTCAAGATTGGGGGTTCGATCGTTGGTGCTGGAACAGGCGGAGTCGTTGAGGACTGGAGGAACTTCATTGACTTTGTTTAAGAATGGTTGGAAGGTTTTGGATGCAATGGGAGTTGCTGATGAACTTAGACCTCAATACCTTGAGATTGAAGGGTATATTTAAGATTTTCCTTGTTTACAGCTTTTAATTTGATACAGGATAAAGATATTTGAAATAGTGTCATGATGTTCCTCTTTTTTGAATTTGTGAACATAAGACGGTTAGTTGTTTAAATGTATCTCTAATTCACACTCTAGTAGGATCAACTTGTAAAATGACCCGACCCCAATACGCAAAGAGTAGAGAATGATTATCTTCAACTTGAAAATACGTTAGTCTGATAATCGCTTTAATATATAATGCCATCCGATCCATATTCTTTTAATTAATTTTGACATTGTTCACCGTTTTATATGTTCTATTAGTTCTCCCTTCGAATGTTTTTAAGAAGTTAACCGTGCAGGATAATCATAAAGACAGAAGAAGGAAGAGAGCTGCGCTCATTCACATTTAAAGATGAAGATCAAACGTACATTTACATATACATATACCTTGTAACACTTGTAACATATCCAATTTCTAATAGAGTATTTTCAATCACTAAAACAATATTTGATGCATATGGGAACAGTCAAGAGGTTCGAGCAGTTGAAAGAAAAACGCTTCTCGAGACACTTGCCAAACAGTTACCAGTAGATTCAATTACCTTCTCCTCAAAGTTGGCAAAGATCGGAAAACATGAAGATGGTGAAACTCTGTTGGAACTTGTTAATGGTACTCGAATATCTTCCAAGGTAGATTTTAGCTTTAGAAAATTTAGGTGAAACAAGCATCAACCATTTTGGTTAACATTATATTGACAGGTGGTAATTGGATGTGATGGAATTCGTTCTCCGGTGGCTAAATGGATGGGATATTCTGAGGCTAAATATGTGGGATATTGCGCTTTTCGTGGGCTTGGCGATTTCCCTAATGGACAACCTTATGAGTCACGCGTCAACTACATTTATGGACGTGGTATACGTGTTGGCTATGTTCCGGTTTCAACAACAAAAGTTTATTGGTTTGTTTGCTTCAATAGCCCTGAACCAGGTATGTCTACTGTTATCAAAGCAATTTACTTTTTTTACACGCTCAGCTTGTTAAATATGACTTGGTGAAAGATTATAACTTTATGTGACAGGTTAGCCAATTATACTTGAGTTTGCCATTGTAACCCATTGACTTATACTTATTTGGATTGTGTTTTATATTAAAGTCAAGTAAAAAAATAAGCCAAAAGAGGAACATGTTAACTAGTTGAAAGTCGTCTAAATTCTGTCACTAAAGTATACAACCTTATAAGTCATACTCTTCAAAGATTTGAACAATATCTTAATAATATCATTTTTCTTTAAACCTAATAAAACCTTTACATTCATCATAAGTAGGCAACATTTTTGGGAGGCCAACCCAGATTCCCATTTCGACCCATAGCATAAAAAAAATATCTGTTTAACAAGAACTCAGTTTGACCTATTACCCGAACTGTCCTCCCGCCATCTCTGTCACTTCTAGTGTTTTTAATAGTTGTTGTAATTATAAGATGGCAGGTCCCAAGATTACTGATCCATCAGTATTAAAGAGACAAGCCAAGGAATTAATCAAGAAATGGCCCTCTGAGCTTCAAAATATAATCGATGCCACCCCAGATGACACAATCATCCGGACTCCATTAGTTGATCGCTGGTTATGGCCGGGTCTGAGCCCACCAGCTTCATCGGGTGGAACTGTGCTAGTTGGTGATGCATGGCACCCAATGACTCCAAATCTTGGCCAAGGGGCATGTTGTGCTTTGGAAGATGCTATTGTCTTAGTGCAAAAGCTCGCCCCTTCACTTAAGGCTGGACCAGAAGCCATTGAGGATGCATATAAGTCATATCAAAATGAGAGGTGGCCACGTATATTTCCGATGACTGTACGGGCAAATGTCACAGGAGCCGTTTTGCAGTTGGAGAACCCGCTGGTGTGTGCAATCAGGGACAATGTGCTTGTTCCTAAATTGATCAGGCTTGGACCGATGTTGGAGCACACCAACTTCGAGTGCGAGCCCCTACTGCAAACTAAGGTTTAATATTTGTGTAAGAATTGTAACAAAAATCTTATTTATCATACTTTCTCACTGAGAAAAAATGAAGCATGATGCTATATCCTTTAATCAATGAGTATAAATGTAGTATGGGTATTACTTTCACATATTTTACGAATTGAGGAATTAATAAGGTCTCTCACCCTTGAACCTTGTACGGTTTGAATAGTACTAAGAAGACTCAAAATCATGAATTAAGAGGGCTCTGTACAGTACAAAGAACCCGGAATTATGGAGATTCCCATGCAAAAGGGCTATGTGCGGTATAAAAAAATCAAATAAATTTCCTTACAAGAGGGTTCTGTCCAGTGTCCAGTGTGAACAAATCTAGGAAATTCCTTTGCGAAAGAATTCTGTCAACCAAAAACCAGAGGAATTTAGTATAATGAAGTTTTGAGATTTGTTTCTATTAACTTATGAAAATGATCTTACATTTTTGCTCTTTATGCACTTAGTCCATCTGCATTAGTAAGATATAGAGCAAGTAGCCATCAATATGCAATTAACAAAAGTACAATGTGTGACTACTATATAGAACCAATATGTTTTATTCTGAAATAAGTTGGTTTTGTGTAATATGTTCATGTGATTCTTTTCTTTGTACCAATGCCACAAGGATCTCTTCGCAGGACTTTTTGATCTTGGTGGCCCTTGTCTCTTTTTTTTGACAAGGGTCTTGTTGATCAATGGGATTTCACATGCACATTAATTTTTGCCCTATTGGGTTTTGCTAAGTAGTTATTTCTTATATTATTAAATAGATTCTGTATGCATATTGATTCATACATACCCTTGTATCTGTTTAATTTGTAATGTAAGCTATCAAACAGTTGTTTACAGTGAGAAATTTAAAGTTTATGTGATCCGAAAGTTGAGTGTTTATGAAACATGGTTATATCATACAATTATATATGACCTTGGCTGATCCAAACCAGAGTTAGAAGGGAAGTTTTTTGTAATCTGTCTTTTCTTTGTTTGTTTTAAAGGTGATGTTTTTGTGACTTTAATCAATGATTTACCCTGGCAGCTTTAAGTCTTGTGCTTTTCTGTTTTGTTTTTTCTAATCGTTTTTCAAGTAATAGTTAAACTGTTGAACTAAAGCAATGAAGCAAACAATCATTGCACTCTATATTCAGGCCGGAATTAAGGTGCAACTTTTTAAGGCTTGCAAATGGTATTAAGTTATGAAATTTTTCACCCCATTTAAAAATTTTCAGCGCTGTTTTTAAGCTCTGGTGCTGCTCCTGAAGGGCTGCTTCTGAATGACATGCTGCTCCTGAAGGTATGGTACTTTTATAATTACTTTTTTTTTTTTTTTTTTTTTTTGTAAACCTAAGATATGGTCAACGTTGCATAGTGACGATATGATTCACCTTTAGTTATTTCTTGATCTGAGATCTGACCCAACAAGTTAGTGATGGTTTAACCTCTTGGTCGATTTTAAAACCTTTTGGTAATACTTTGGTGAAGCTCAAAATTATCTAATTCTAGTCATACCCTTTCATTGAAAATAGTTATTAAAGTGATACATCTGATATTGGTCATGAATGACAATTAGGAATCTATACAAGGGCAATACATGATTTAAAGTTTAACAGGATAATCAAGCTTTTCACAAAAAACAGACCATACTCGTATATTAACACCAGACCTGGCCTAGATTGTTTATCTATCGATCTTGACGTCGAGCTCTATGATGCAGTTGTTAAGAAATTATACATACATAGGCAAATCCTCGGACTGGCTAAGTTGTTATTGCCATTCGCCATAATGTCCATGCGTTTAAGATATAAAGACAACATTTTGGTCGATAATAATCTTGGATTCAAAATCCAAGAATGGCTTGTAATCTCTTATTGTAACTTGTTAAAAAAAAAAGTAATCAAATAAATGTATCTGATATGATATCTGTATTTTATTATTAACTCTTGTTTGTAGTTATCCACTTGCAAATCTGATGGGAATTTGCTTCACGTTTTTCTTACTTATTGCCAATAAATAATCCAATATGTCCATATTGCCTAGATCATCATGTTGATTTGTATGTAAACCAATAATTGTTTTTGATATGTCCTTTATACGTCTTATTATTTTTTTAATGATCATTGTTTCATGTCACAACAAATTTTGACTGTAAATGCAACTAATCAGTAATCACCAAATGCCAAAAACACTTAAAATTATTTGGATACTGGTCCTACAACTATCCACCCCATACAGTTTGCTGACCAATTAGTTATTTATAGGCCCTGAGCTCTAGCAACCAATTAACAAGAATCATACATCAATCTTTACATCATGGATAAAAAACAAGTAGTGATCATTGGAGCTGGAATCAGTGGTCTTTTAGCATGCAAATATTGTCTCTCGAAAGGCTTCAATCCTATTGTTTTCGAATCAATGGCCGATATTGGTGGTGTATGGGCTAAAACTATAAAAGCACTAGGCTACAATCAATCAAAGAAAATTACCAGTTTTCTGACTTCCTTGGCCTTCTTCAGTTACGGAACACTTCCTACCCAACACCAACTCCTAGACTATCTTCGGTCCTATGCAACTCATTTTGACTTAATCGAACACATTCACTTCCATTCCTTAGTAAAGGAAATTGACTACCAAGGTCCGTCGTCATTCACGTGGTCGAATTGGAATGGATTTGGAGAAACCTTTCTTGAAGGCAAATGGAAAGTCACAGTTGAAAATATTCAAAGTGAACCAACATCAACAAAGGTATATAGTATATATAGTATGTCAATTTATAGTAGTACCTCTGAGCCAGAATGTATCTCTTGTCATAACAAATGCATGTTACATGTTAAAACAGGTTTATGATGCAGATTTTGTGATTTTGTGTGTGGGAAGATTTAAAGATATTCCAAATATACCAAAATTTTCTCCGGGCACTGGCCCTGAAGTATTCCGAGGCAAAGTGATTCACTCCATGGAGTATTCTGCTATGGATCATGATAAAGCTGAACAATTTGTTAAAGGGAAGAGAGTCATTGTTGTGGGGTTCCAGAAACAAGGGCTTGATATTGCAATGGAGTGTTCATCGTTAAATGGTTAGTTGTGCTTGTAGAAATGATCATAGTTTGTTTAATTGGATATATATGGTTTTCTTCATCTTCGTTTTTATAATAATTTTAGGAACCGAGAATCCATGTACGATTGTATACAGGAAAGACCGATGGAAGCTTGCTGATTTCTGTCCCTGGGGAATTCCATTGTCATATTTGTACCTAAATCGTTTCTCTGAGCTTATGGTTCATAAGCCCGGTGAAGGTTTTCTACTTGGATTATTGGCCACAATTCTATCACCATTAGTAAGTACCTCTTACCTAGATTATTAATTTTATATATAGCTATATAGCTAAAATAATAATCCAACTTTGTTATTTAATCAATCTTTTATGGATTTTGAATACAAGGTCACTTCAACAATCAACACATTCGACCCTAAATTTTCTTAACTAACCTATTTGATTCGTTAAAAAAGAAATGTAGCCATTGTTGTAAAACAAACAAACAAGAAATAAATCCTAGATTGACCCATTTTACTCAATGGGTCAAAATTGTCATATCCACTCTTATCCAAAGGCTAGGGGTCCTAGGCTGCAGCACTAATAAAATCAGTATATGCAAGGTAACAAAAATATCTGGATAAAGGATATGCTTGAGTAATAAAAATAGTTTCATAACATGTACTAAAAAACTTGATTATAGACTATAAAACAAAGTGTAGATCTTGATTTCCATGTGATCATATACTATAAAATAGTTTCATAGCATGGGCTGCTATTTAGCGTAATCCCTCTTTATTTTTTTCGGACCCTTTCAAGTTTAATCCATGCAGTTATATTTTGTGCACCACAATGTTACCTTATTCCGTCCTATATTTTTTTTGCCGGATATTGAACAAACCACTTTTCAAATTGGTAACAGAGATGGGGGGTTTCAAAACTCGTGGAAACCCACGTAAAAAGGAAGCTTCCCCTGGCCAAGTTTAACATGGTACCAGAGCGTAGCTTCTCAGAAGATATGCGTTCATGTTTAGTCGCTGCAATGCCAGAAGACTTCTTTAAACACGCTGAAGCAGGAAGCATTTTATTAAAAAAGTGTCCCAGTTTTAGCTTTTACAATGATGGCATCCTGATTGATGGAGAGAGTAAACCCATGCAAGCAGATATAGTCATATTAGCTACTGGATTTAGAGGGATTGAAAAGCTTAAAAACATATTCAAATCAATGAAATTTGGCGACTTCATTGCAGCTTCACCAGATTCTAGAGTTTCTCTCTACAGGTAGGAACCACTCGTGACTTAATATTGCTCCATTTGTTTTCACATAATACATGCTAATAAACCACTCCGAATATTTGATTGTATCAGAGAATGCATTCAGCCAAGAATACCACAGCTGGCAATAATTGGATTCTCGGAGAGTATTTCAAACCTGCTTACATCAGAAATAAGGTGCAGATGGCTAGTGGAGCTTCTCGATGGAAAATTCAAACTACCAAGCGTCAAGGATATGGAGAAAGATATCTCAAATTGGGATAATTACATGAAGCAATCCTCTGGTGAATACTATCAAAGGTCATGCATTACAGCTTTAGATATATGGTACAATGATCAACTCTGCAAAGACATGGGTTGGAACCCCAAACGAAAAAACGGGTTTTGGGCTGACCTTTTTCAACCTTATGGCCCAATGGACTATGCCAAACCGTAAGTCATGCAACACATGACTTGTTAAATGAATGATCAGGATTTTATTATAACTTGAAGCAAGATTTTGCAACAAATTTCAGCATCTGATTTGCTTAAGTTCTTTCATAAAGTTAAATAAAACAGACAAGGCAATAGAGTTATTGAATCTCAAAGTACGGTATTTGATAGATCTCAGAGTTTTGATCAAGACTGGTACAATACTCTTTCCTGCAAATTACTTTGTCGATTACAAACTCTTTTATATTTTTTATTTTTTGTTACTTTATAAGGGACAAGATCAACATAAATCACAAATTCTCTAAGGATTCAATAAAATATCTTTTAAACAGTAAATCAATAAACGACAAAAAATACAACATCGCAATGAGAATTTTTTTTATCTTTCAGTAAACGGGCACTTCGATAAACTTTCGACTAACTCTTTTTTAGTTTTTATTTTTGGGTTGAGATTTAAGCCAGGAAAAATCACATGTGCTTTGTTATTTTAAAATCATGTGTGATTTCACAAACACATGTGATTTTTAAACTAACAAATCAGCTGTGATTTTACAAATCACATGTAATTTTTCCAGGTGTAAATTTCAAAACACAAAGAGAACTTGAAAAAAATTCGTCAAAAGTATATAAAAGTGCCCTTTATAAAAAAATGATTTAATAAACTTATGCAGGAAATGTAGTTAGTACAGAAGTGTCGCTCCGTTGGTGGGTTTAATATGAGCTCAATAGAGCATTCAGAGGAAGCAATCTAATGATCTACTTTGGACTTATTATTAAGGAAATGTAGTCATGAATATATGGTGAATATGGACTGTTTGGGGTATGTTTTAGCATATAGTTCTTGTATTTCTTATCTGTGGTATGTTTGTTATTCAGTTTGTATAAGGAAGTTGGGCATGTCCAATCTATCCTTTTATTTGTTGTGTAGCTTTGAAGTGTTAATATATATTCACAATTTTCAACAAAAAATAAAATAAAATAAACTAAAATGATTTAATACTCGTGCTATTTCTGCAAACCTCTGTATAGTTTGCCACACTCATGTCGCCATTTATCGTTTTGAAAGTATTTTTGTTTTTCGCCCCAAATGGTTAATGCCAAACGTACTGCCAATAAACTTCTCACAGAAATGCCAACTATGCATTTTGGTTGTGATAATCAAATGATTTACAGGTCAAATAGTCGACTGCAACAAAAAAGCTTAAAAAAAAGGATAACCTTAAGTCACTTATTCATCCCTTACTTTAACCATATTTAAGGGACCGAAAGAAGCGTCCTCAACCAAAATTATGCAAGACTCGGTCAGCTACGACCAAGCTTTGAGTGTGTGTGTGTGTGTGTGTTTTTTTTTTTTTTTTTTAATTTTTAATTTTATTTTATTTTATTTTGCTTTTGTGCAAGTGTGTGTGTTTTGGTGGAGTATATATGTGTTTAAGTGGGGTATATTTTGGTGGTGACCGCGGTCGCCTTATTACACTAAATTGGTTGTGAAGTTTGTTGTAGAGAGAGAAAGCTGAATGATGACCGCGGTCATGTGTGCTCCTTATTACACTTGGTCTAAGAGATATCAGCGTCATATAATATAATACCTCTCCTATTCTTACACGGTATCAGACAGCAATATCTTCTACACCATGTTTTATTGCAGAGTTGTATTGAATTATTCAATATCACATAAAATGGATTAGAACACACAAACAAACAACCCCCTCTAAGTTAACAATTCCATAACTCAATAAGAAAGTTCATTCTTTTAGAATCACTGTTTGAAACAACAGAAATACTTGAAAAGTTTGGATTTACCCATGCAGTCATTGCTGTTTGTTCATTAGTCCATCCCCGGTATGAGTCCTCGAACTTGTGTACCTTCTCTTGTAGAAACTAAATGTATCAATAACCTGAAAAACCAAAACTTTGTGCTTAGCTATATGTAAGTCTTGGGTGAACCATAGAATAAAGTAAACATATCCCTTGTGATATACCTCTAGTAAAACGAGGCCTTATCTCTCTTTTGATCACCGTGAGGGATAAGTTCTCTTAACATTGAAAGCCTGCACATGTACGAAAAGATCATATATTAGTCTTGACAATGACCATAGTATAACTCAACCATCACGCTTTCGTTGATTCAAATAGCTAGACCAAAGAAATTTCCATTGGCCCTTACAACATGATAATAACAAAAAGAAACAGTATGGAAAATACACTAAGGCTGACTACATAACAACAAGGTTGGTAAATAAAGAACTGTAAACATAAGTGGAAAGACGGGTCTGGTGGGTGGGGGTGACAGGTCAAATGGTTCAGGTTGTCAGTGCCTGTTTAAACAGTTGGGGTCTGATTAGGTTGGCCTCGAAGCTTTTGGTTCATTTTAAATACGCTTTGGGTCACTTTGCAAATGTTCAACTTGTTTTCTCGTTACTTTTTATTTGACCCAAACCATAGCCCATATCAGCCTGTAAAGAGTTAAAAGTTGAGACCTCTAATATAAAAATACCTGTCATTGATTTTGCTACTTCTACACTGCTCTCTTGTAGACTGATTAGATCGCGCGGTGTTGGGCTTTTGATCATGATGTGCTGTGTCAACTTTTACAGAGAAAACACCTATCATTTACAGCACAATATGTACATTCTGAGAATATGATTCTGATTGTGTGGAAATGAAGATAGTGAGAAAAGGAGAGATGCCTTTGTAGTTTGTAGATGGCTCATTCTTGATAACAAACTCTTCTACTTCTTCATCCTCGTCTTCTTGCACACTCTTGGCAGACTTTAGCATATCAACAAAAATTCGATTCTTCTGGGCTGATGATGGACTGCAAATTCACCAAAAAAACACTGTTACATAGGTATAACTGATGATATACAGAAATTAGAGGTGGCAAAATGGGTGGGGCATGCGGGTCACGTAACAGGTAAAAAAAGGTGTTAGAACCGGATTTGCATTTGGTATAGTTTGAAAGAAAAGTAGGAGAGAAAATGTAAAAATTTGTTTGTTACATGAGTTTTATTTAATTGGTATCAAATTTTCCCGACCCGTTCCAATGGTTGCAAGAAGTCATGAGTTTCGAGGTAGCTACCTATTGGCAGCACGCTGTCATGTACATGATAAGATGTTGTAAAATCGTAAAACATTTGAAAACCATTATACGGGATGAGAACATTAAATCATGTATCACACTTTTTCCACATGAAGTTATCCCAAATAAGAAATCAATAGTCAGCACAAGAAACTGGGGTTTGTTAATGACTATTTTCTGATGAAACAAACACCATACATTTTGAGTCTCTGGTTAGTATTTACCCATATACAATGGGCAAACTAAATGGATGTTTGAAATTGTGGTGGCCTGAAAGGCTGGAAACAGGGAAATTGTGTACCTCAAGTTCACCAATAATCACCACAAGAGCATTTTCCATCTTTAAAATGATGAAACCGCAAATTATCTCTCACAATGATTTCCCTTTCCTCTATTGTGGATATAAATTTTGTTGCCTCATGACAATCCCCACAAACCCGTAGGTTCTTAAAAACCAGAATTGGAACCCAAGCCGGCAATTTAATTAAACCATAAGCAATTGCCAGTTTCTCACTATGCCATAGCAGAAGCTTTTCCTTCTGTTGATCACCAACATCATGTAATGCAAATTCAAGGACAGGGACATACCCTGCTACTTTCATTTTCTTCTCCAGTTGGTTCATTTTTTCATGAATCAACCCGAGTTCAGGGTGAATTCTATCACCTGATCTAAACTCATGTACATAATTATTTATTTCAATCCAGCTATAACCTGGAATTTTTATTACTTTATTATCTTTCATTAATCGTCTAACTTTAGAAACACGGTCCCATTTCCTCAAAGCTGCATAAATGTTAGCAAGTTGAACATAAGCAGCTGCACTTGAAGGGTCTGTCGAGTAGATTTCTAGCTGCATATTCAGCTAGCTCTAAGTTCTTGTGGACCCTGCAAGCGCCTAAAGGGTTCCATATATAGCGGGTGGGGCTTAAAGGCATAATCTTTATTAAATTCAAAGCTTGACAAGCTTACGGCTCGACCTAAAGATCAACCATAAGAGTAAAGTGATCTGCTTTAGGTTTGATCTGGTAGTCTTTTGCATCGAGTCAAAGTATTGAATACCAAGACAGACCAATCCAGCATGGTTGCAAGCGATAGAACTCCAATGAATGTGATCCAATCGGTCTAAATCTCTCTCTTTCATGGTATCAAACAACAAAAGAGCTTTTCGCCATGACCATGTTGAGCATATCCTGAAATCATAGCGTTCCAAGTGACAATATCTTTATCTGAAATTATAAGAAACAACTTCCATGCACAGTCCAAGTCCCCGCATTTGCAGTACATACTGATCAAAGAAGTATTCACCATCGTGTGTAAAGAAAGTGGATTTTTATTCACAAATTGATGCACTTGCTTACCTAACTTTACTGAAGATAAATTACTACAACCAAGTAGTACACTACTTATGGTTGATGAATTTGGCTTAACCCCATTTTCAACCATGGTCTTAAAAAGTTTCAAACCATCGTCTGATCGTCCATTTTCTAAATAACCCGACACCATTGTATTCCACGTCACTAGATTCCTTTCAGGCATTTCGTAAAACACTTTCTCAGCCAAATCAACCTTCCTACACTTCATGTAACCCGTTACCATCGCAGTCCACATAGCGACACATTTAAAAGGAGAACTCCTAAACAAATTCTCCGAGATACCAAATCCCCTACACCCACATACCCGAAATCATAACATTCCACGAAACATTATTTTGCCAGGCATCTTTTAAAAACTCAAAAGCTTTATCCATCATCCCATTTGACAAAACCCGACACCATTGTATTCCAAGGCCGTGTCTCTAAACAACATCCCATCAAAAAAGCCTGAGCAGCTTTAACACCAGATTTACACATATAACAATTCAACATAATGTTATACGAAACAATATCGGGTTGAGGTATTTTATCAAACACTTGGCGTGCATCAGCAACTTTACTGGTAGATATTTTCGCGTATCCGGCTAGCATTGAATTATATGTAACAGTAGACTTGATTGACATGTTTTGAAACACAATGTGAGCTGAATTAAGATCACCTTGACGTATATAGTTAGTGATCGTTTTGTTTGATAACTTGACATTATCCGAATTCGTTATGTAATTGTAGCAAAATGGTCTACTGTTTGAAAAAGGTTGCAGTGCAACATTGATGAATGAAAAACTTTGTTGAATTATTCTGGATTTAATCATGGTATTGGTGTAACTTCAGCTTTTTTGAACATTAAAATAACTTCATCTTACCAGAAGGTTTTCAAACGGACAAATTGAACATATTTTAAAAGCAGTGTCTTCTACTTTTCTTCTATCAGCTTTTTTATAATTGTTTTATTGTTTGCAACTTCCTCTTTTGCGTGACGTTTTTGTACGTCATTGCTTGCTTTGCCCTTAGATAGGAGCGGCAATTTTGCGAAAAACAACAATGATATCTGGCGATATAACAAAAGTAATGTTGATATAACGACTAACATTTATTTGTTCTAAAGTTTGTGATTTGGATTAGATGAAAAGACTAATAAAGTGAAAATATAAACCGAAAGAAAGTAACTAAATTGGGATTCCTCCGAATCATTGGCGAGTAGCCGATGACGGATAACAACTATTTTGTGGTGGGTTGAGCCTAAATTTCTAATCTATGTGAAATAACAAAGACTTATATTATACATTGCGTTTTGTTAGAAAAGTGACTTAAAGCTGTAGAAATTTTTGGTAATTTGTTCGACTTGTGCTACAAGTTTATTTGTAATTTAGTAACTAATCTATAATGATTAGTTTTGGCTATAAATAGTGATTATTAGCATTAGTTTTCTTTGTACCTTTTGAATAATAGTTTGGTATCTTTTGAATTAGTTTTTGTGTTGGTACCTTTGAATTTGGTTTTGTATTGGGTTTGGTTATTTGAATAAAGCTTCCGCTTCGTTTGTTCGATTTTGTTTGTTTGTTTCGTCTTTGAATTACCAATAGTTTTTGTTCATACATAATAAGGATTCCATGTGTATTTATAATTAATGCTACATCCTCTGATTACTAGTTAGCTACCATCCCTGTAGTTGATTGATTATCCCTCTATGATTGATCTTTCATAACGAGTGTTGTTACTGGTCAAGTGATCTTGGGACTATAGGGTTTTGTTTGATTCGTAGGGTTTCTTGTTCGCAAATCGGTTAGGGTTTCTCTTGTGACAATCGATCAGGGTTTTTGTTGGACATTTATTACACTGCATTGCTTGCTCGCATGTTGTTTCTTCTTGTTTTTTCTATATGTGCTTTTGTCTTGCTGGTTTTGGTTTCGTTTAACTGTGATGATTGATGATACGGGAGAGGAGAATACAAGTTCATTATTGAGTTCATTACCTGCTAAGATCAAAAATATTGATGGAAAGATGATAGAGCGGCGGAAACCATTAAAGCCTCGTCGATTTAGGTTTGTTGACCTTGTTGCGAATGAACCTAATGAGAACAAGAATAATGGGTGATACTTTTCTACACCAACCGTGCATGCTTGTTGAGCCTCTGAAGTCGACTTAGTATGCAAATGTCATAAATGTTGAGCGTTATACTTATAAGGTGAATTTTAGAACACTTGAAGCGTCGGATACTTGTGATGGTCTTGATATAGCTATTTCTCGTGCTATTGTTGAGGAGGTGAAGTCTAGGTTTAATAATCCCTTACATGGTTATTTTATCGAAAATCGAATCGGTTTCCTATTGTTGAATATTATGTTCGTACGGTTTGGGCAAAGTATGGTATTACAAGGGTTATGATTAACACAAAAAGGATTTTTCTTCTTCAAGTTTGATGTGAGGAAAGGGATGGAGGACGTATTGGAGAATGAACCATGGATGATTCGCAATGTCCCAATTACTCTTAAAGAATGGACGTTAAATACAAGCCTTTTAAAGGAAGATCTTATGAGGGTACCAATGTAACACCCCAAAATATCGCGATGGAAGATTGTGTCCTTGGGTATTACTTATTGGCACATAGTAAAAATTATAGAAAGCGGCTCTAAATGAGACAATTTGAAATATATTATCATTCGAATAATACAAAATATCGAGTTTGTTACAAGGTCCCAACAAGTTTCACATACATACATAATACAACATAAAAGTTTTATAGTTTATCGAATGATAATGTTATGCAAAGTCTTCAAAATATCATGCGCCTTCAATGCGAGTTTATACCTTAAGGACACGAGATAAAAATGCTAAAAAGTCAACACAAAGGTTGAGTGAATTCATAGGTTTGAAGTTATAGTAATGGACAAACAGTTTGAGTTATAATAATAATTACATGAATACAATCATTGTAAAAATCAATTATTATTGCCTTAAGCTCGGGACACATAGCGCTTAACTAGGGTATCATAAAAATGATAATAGTAACATGGCCTTCTTGTAGGTAATTGCCATTTACCTATTGAATATCAAATATAGTGCGTTTGGTTGAACTATCTAAACAACACAAGCGGATTAAATCAATCGATAGGCTATCCATAATATTCGCTCACACACAAGTGATTAATGGTTCATGATGGAAGGACTTTACGGCAATAGGGTACTTAGGCAAATAATACATTCGGATAGCATCGGTTTGTAAATAATTGTCCATAGTAAAAATAGTTTAACATGTATCTCCCCAAGGGTTTGTAGAAAATTTAAGTATAGTAAGTGCGTCTTAGGTTTATATATATAGTGAAAAGCGTCTGAAATATCCTTTATAAAAGTATTTATATACTCTTGACATTGGACACATTTTGTAAGTTTACAAAAATGTAAAAGTTTAGTTTTATTAAGTCTTGAAAACAATAACAAGCCCTATTAATAAGTTACCATGTGTTTGGGTTTATATCGTTTTATTAATTCACCTATTCGAAATCATTACACCTAAGTCGGTTTAAATCTTATAGAAAGGTAAGTGAGTCATTTTTTGATAGTGGGTCCTACCACTTGGTTTTATATAAAAGTGGTAAGTGTTCTTAAATACTACTAATCATTAACATTAAGTTTTATATAAATCTAGTTATCTCGTTTTAATGTCCACGTTATTCCTAAACCATAAATCATTATGTATTGATTTTTATATCCTTGGAAAAGTATCTAAATGTATTATCAATTTTATATGTAGTCCTCATTAACCTCATAACATAAGTAAATATTACAAATGTAGCTTATATGTTGATGATGTTTTGGACGACTCATGCGATCCCGAAAGCGACAATATATTGAGTTCTACAAGTCCGTTGGATGCGAGATTTTAGCTACATTTAAGTTTATGTCTTATCTATAAGCTTTTTCTAATTGAAGTCTAATGTGCAGTTTTCGAAATGAAGTCTGATGGACAGCTCACTCCAAAAATGAGCAGAACTATAAGCTTTTTCCAAATGAAGTCTGATGTGCATCTTTCGACATGTTTTACCATTTCGGCTCTAATTTACTCATCGGGATGAGTTATGAGATGGGCTCTGTGGAAAAATGACCAAAAGACATAGCTCTACAATCCTATCTTATTACGTAAAGCTCAAAGTCCACTTGAGTTTTGTATCCAATTAGTTCTATGGGAATGTTTAGAAATTAAGTTTTTATAACATGTACTTAGGGCTTGTTTGGCTTGTTTAGCTTGTTTTCATAGTTTAGATCATGTGTACAACCTCAAGCACATACAAAATGCTACATTGATAAAGTTTTAAAGGTACCATTTTGAGGGTCGTTTAAGTCCTTATTTGATCACTTTTGTATCCGTTATTGCTTAATATCGTTCCTTTTCACTTTTAGGTCTCTTGAAGGCAAAATCTTTGGAATGGCACTTATTTGGACGAAAAGCGAATATATGAAGCAAATGGCCAAAGTCATAATGAGACACTCAAAGCGGCTTGAAAGCGAGCGGCGGCGTCGGTGTTAATGCGGCGCCGTTGGAGGATTTTGTGATGATCTGATGGCAAATACCCTATTTTCAAGTGACGACGTTGGGCTTTAAAGAGTAGGCCGTTGCTACTCGGGCGGCCTAGATGCAACCAGACGGCGTCGTCGAAGGCGAAGAGGGCGTCACGGACATAAGGTGACGCCGTCACAAGGTTAACGTGGCCAGGCGAAACCACAATAGCGGCGACACGACGGCGTCCACGAAACATAAGGTGGCGCCGTCGCATATGTAATCTTATATATAGAATCCAAATTTTTCGTTTTAGGAGAGTCTTTTGGGTGAAAACCTAAAACCGAACCTAAGGTGTCTTGTACAGTATTTTAGGGTTTTAAACCCTATCTTACATCAAGATAAGTATTTACTTCATTAATTCAATTATGTCTTTGATTGATTGTGTGTATGCTTGCATGTTTACCATGTTCGGCTAAATTACTTGTGTGTTTGCTTAGATGTATGAAACCTAGTTGTTAATTATTGTTAGGTTGTCTCTTATCTTAATTGTAATTGGCTTAGGGTGTGACTAGGCTATCGTTGTGTTTAATACTTGATAAATCTTTGATAGTTTATGAATGACTTAGTGGTTTCGTTTACTAAACCCAAAGATAACCTCAAGGTTAGTTTATGAATGACTTAGTGGATTTTGTTTACTACACTTAAAGGTGACTTCAAAGAGTTGGGAATGCACACCTACGACCTTAGAAAACACAACGCGTTAAGAATAAGGGCGTGACAATTCAACCATCAATAGGAGATAACTAGGAGTAGTAGCATCTAGGTAAACACATCTTTAAACTATCATACGAGCACACATTAATTAGACATAGACTCCACAACCTTAGTTTAGATAATTAGATAATAGTAGAGTAATCGGTGAAATACCAAACCCCCCAAATCCAATACGAGATTCGTACCTTTCCATTTCATAAAATATAAAAATACAAAAATAATCTTCCTCAACCTTAACCTTAGCGTAGTAACTTCTTACTAGCATTCCTATTCCCTAGAGAGCGATATCAATACCGTGGCTTACCCTAATTACTACACTACAACGATTAGGTTCCTTTGCCTAGGGTGTTATAAAACTTGCTCGAAGAAAGGAAGTTTCCTTGACCCCGACGACGCGTGTGGCGTTATCAAGTTTTGGCGCCGCTGCGGAATAGAATAGCTAGTTAGTAGTCCACCTCGTTTAGGTTCTTTGCTTGATTCCTATCAAGTAAATTTTTCTCATTTTAGCTTTCTCTTAGTCTATCCCCTTCTTCGTGACCTTTGTTCGTAACACCCATCACTTTTCATCATGGAGGATGATAACCAACCACCACTCATCAACCCACGCCAATGACCGCCAAGAGCCCGTACTCTTGGTGAATACTCAAGACCAAGCCACCTAGGCTATAGGAACACCATTGAGCTTCCCGACCAAGCCCAAACTACGACCTGCGATCCGAGCACCATCCGGTTGGTGCAAAGCGGATGTGCATTCCATGGACTTCGTTCGAAGATCCAAATCGACATCGAGGATTTCCTCAAAATTGTCGATTCCATCGACCTTGATGCTACTACTCGGGAGACCACGCGCTGCGTCTCTTCCAATTTTCTCTACGGGACCAAGCTAGTAATTGGCTTGAGCGACTTCCCATGGCTCCATCTCAAGTTGGGATGATCTTACCTCTCGCTTCCTTGCTCAATTTTTCCCACCGGGAGAACCACTAAGCTTAGGAATGACATCTTGATGTTCCAACAATGTCAAGGTAAATCTCTTTCTGAAGCATGGACTCGATTCAAGGACTTACTTCATAAAGTCCTCATCACGACATTGATCTTTGGCTCCAAGTCCAAATTTTCTATGATCATGTCAACTTACCCACCAAGCGATCCATTGACCAAGCGGCGGTGGAAAACTTAGTGATCTCACCGTGGAAGAATCGTAGGGTACAATAGAGGACCTTGCCTCTGAAAGCGAATGTTGGAATGACCCGTGAGTTGTCCAAAGCGATAAGGCACTCTCTTTGCCTCCCACCGACTCACAACCTTCCAATCGTAGAACGCTCGAACTTGAAGATCAAGCCAAATTCCTAATGAGCTCTACGAGACTCCTAAGCTCGAGCCAAATAACTTAGGAAAATCCTACAACAACCCTCCAAACAGGGACTTCCACTAGTCTTGAGGAATGGTGTCCAAATTCATGTCATCTCAAGCTCGATTGGCGCAACTTGAAGCCGATTTCAAGCAACGACAAAGCGAGATGACAACCAAGCTCGACACCTCTTAAAAGCCTTCAATGGACAAAGGGATGAAATACAAGAAAAATGGCGGAGATAGCGGACTTAGTGAAAGAGTACACTAAGGCGAAGGTTCGAGAAGGTGCTAGTAAGGAGCGATGAGCACGCCACCCCACTTTGTCTATGCGCCATTTCCATTTCTTCCGATGAGGATGGGCGGTTGAGAAGAAGGAGCACGAGAGCGACAAGGATAGTAAAGATAAGAATGAGGCTCGGATGATGATGAACCCAAATTCATCAAGCATTACCTTAAGCATGAGATCAATAAGAAAACAATCGTTAACCAAGTGAAAAACTTTAGGTGCAATGATGTTCTTAGGAAAGCCCTCTTAGGTGAAATAGGAGAGGTAGAGTATGACACCATGCTGTTGGACCTATGTACGAGTCGATTCGAGAAAGCCGGTAACTAAGAAGCAAGAGATCTCGGGAACTTTGTAATTCCATGTAGCATAGGTGACTTAGAGAACCTAAATGCCTTGGCCGACCGAGGATCCGATGTAAACATAATGCCTCTATCGGTCTATAATAAGTTAACTAAGGAGGAACCGACCAAGACCAATCTTAGACTTTCCTTAGCAAATCATTCATATGTTTATCCCATAGGAATAGCGGAGGATGTCTTAATTGAGGTTGCCAATATTGTCTATCCGGTGGACTTCGTAATTGTAGACATTGAGGAAGATAAAAACCTGCCATTAATCCTAGGGACACCTTTCGACCACCGCTAAGGCAACCATCAAATGCGGTGAAGGATTATGATACTCAAAAGTGGAAAAGGACAAGTTAGGATACCTATTGTTCGAGATATCCTCTTAAGATCATGGAAAAGATTACGGATGAGAATCCACAAGTCCCTAACAATGTAGTTAGGAAGAAAATGAGCGATTGGGAAAAAGGGCTTAGAGAATTCATGGTTCAAGGTTAAATGCAACATTGTGGAAGCGTGATAAAAGTTAGGAAATAACTATACCACAATACCACAAACTCAAAAGAACCTAAGGAATTTTTGAATGGAGAAAAGGTGCTTTTGTATAAATCAAGAATAAAAGCATTATGGGAAGGAATAAGCCAAGATGGTTTGGACCTTATACGGTGAAAGAAACTAATCTAAAAATAAAACCGTTATCATAATAGACGATGTTGGAAGAGAATTCACGGTGAGCATACAACGTCTACAACCTTATGATGAAGGCTTAGTGGAAGAAAAGAAGAATGGCAATGAAGTCGCGTAGGGGCACGACTTTGAGTCTAGCTACAAGACTCATAAATAAAGAAAAGCGCTTCGTGGGAGGCAACCCATGCTTAATTGTTTGCTTGTTAGTGTCATATATCTTTTATTAATTGTTTATCCTCATGTTTAAATTTGTAAAATGCTTTATTTTGTTTTAACCTCGTCTTAATTGCATATAAAGGTATTTTACATAAGGGATAAGTGTAGGGAGGATTACACGTTTTCAAAAGAAGCGTAAAATGAGAATAACAATTAACTAAAAGATATTTATGTTTGTTTGTTCGAGTCAAATGCTTGTATCGAGTCATAATGGATGTTTTGCGAAATTTTCCGATTCTAAAGATGTAAATTTTCGAATTTTTTGAAAATCGAGACCGGTTTTGTCGGGATAACTTGTGGCGTCGAGATTGCAACTGACGGCGTCGGGAAGGAGTAAAACATCGATTACTTTTTCTCGTTTTACGAGCTACTTATAATTTTTAGAATTTTCCGGTCTTAATTTTCTTAGAAATTCTATAAACATCCATTCCACAAGCATTATATCCTAGTTTAAATCGAGTCTTATATATATTATTACCGCCGATTTTACGCGAAGGTTTCGTTTGTTTTCTTCAAGTGTGCGAGGTTTAGTTTGTCGAGAAGAAGTTACATAAGATTGGAAGGAGCTTTTCACACAATAATTCTTCTTGAAAAGTTTAACCACCACTTTACGGATCCTACCGAGCTAATCGGGGAGTATTAGTTTCTTTCGTTTTAATTACCTTCCATTATCATAACTTTGATACTTTCGGGAACATTGGGGACAATGTTCGGTTTAAGTGTAGGAGGGAAAATAAACAAGAACTTTGAAACTATGCTTATCCTTGATCATTTGTTTTGTCCAATTGTACTTGTGTAATAAACCATGAGAAAATGTCGGTTAGGGTAATTTTGGCACCAAATTTAAAATTTTCATGACATATAGGAGTGGGCCATTAGTCTTAACAAAAGCGTCTCACGGATAGGAAGTTGCATGACTAGCACAAAACCCTTTACCACCCAAATTCCACCCAAAATGTGAGGATCGCCTTAGATTAGTAGGAATTAAAGCATTCTTCTTCAATGCTTAGAGTGTGAACCGGTAGTATATTAGATTCTAGAACTTGTTTTGTGATGCATTCGAGATCGCAAGTGAGGCTACACTTGTGTAGTTAGGAATAACTAAATGATAAGAGGCATTAGGATAAACCCTTGTTTGATACCGTAATATAATTACTTCTTCCACATCGGTTGAGTAATTCCCCACACCCTTTGCGTTGTACTCATCTTTAGTACACGATACCCTAGTTAACCCCTCGAGCCTATCCTTTTCGTGGTTCTCGTGATGTTTCGGTTTTCCGAATATCAATGAGCATTGTTTACACCACCCCAAATATACACCCAAATCGCCTTAGCCTACCCTTATGCACTCACTTTTAGTGCAAATGTTTGTTATCACCCTAAACCCTTAGTTCAATTATCCGGTTGCTTGCATAAGTTGCTAAGTCGAGTCATATCCTTTGTATACTGTTTTGGGACGATTGGGATTCATGGGAAAAGTTAAAGTTTATGAAATGACGGGAAGGAGCGTTAAATTCAAATTCCCTTTGTTTGCGTAATAATGTACCCCAAGTGTTTTGATCTTTTCAATTCGGGTCAAATTAGTGTTAGAGTAATAAAAACTCAAGTGTAGGGATGTGCCTATAAATCCTATCATTTGATGATACCATAGAGGATGGTAGAGCAAAAGTGTATGAAAAAAAAAAAAAAAAAAATACGGGCTACCATCCTACATCTATCATTTAAATTTATGTTTGTTTATTTCGTTACCTAGAGTTTTAGAGTGTCGAGTCTTGGCTTAGCAGCCATTCTTCGTATGCATTTAACATAGAGATTTTTGACTTGCCACCACTAAATAGCCTATCCCACCAAACCCTTGTTTCCCTACCGTAAGCCTAACATTACAACCCTTTAAAAGACCTCTTTGATAGTCTTTCCTAGGTGCTTACGCCAAAGCGATGGAGGTTTGATCTATTCTCAAGCCTATGGTAATCTATGTACTAGGACCGGTTAATGAGTGTTTATCTTCCATTTCCTATTTGTTATATTTCATATATACACCGAGAGAGATGTGAGTACCCAAACACCCCATGTGAGGTGCTAGTATGTAATTCCGTGCTTGTTATGACTTTTATGGGCTTATATGTGTTGTGGACCATTTTGAATTAATGCTTCATGACCCTAACTTATAAATTAATTGGCTAAAAGCACATTTGCTTGAGGACAAGCAAATAACAAGTGTAGGGATATTTGATAAGGTTTTAAAGATACCATTTTGAGGGTCGTTTAAGTCCTTATTTGATCTCTTGTATCCGTTATTGCTTAATATCGTTCCTTTTCACTTTTAGGTCTCTTGAAGGCAAAATGCTGGAATGACACTTATTTGGACGAAAAGGCGCGAATATATGAAGAAAATGGCCAAAGTCGAATCGAGACACTCAAAGGCTGCTTGAAAGCAAGCGGCGGCGTCGGTGTTAGTGCGACACCGTCGGAGGATTTTTGTGACGATACGGTGGCCAAATACCCTATTTTCAAGTGACGACGTCGGGCTTTAAAGAGTAGGCCGTTGCTACTCGGACGGCCTAGATGCAACCAGACGGCGTCCGGTGAAGAGACGGCGTCACGGACATAAGGTGGCCGTCGCAAGGTTAACAGCCAAGGCGAAACCCTAATAGCGGCGACACACGGCGTCCGAAACATAAGGTGATGCCGTCGCATATGTAATCTTATATATAGAATCCGAATTTTTCGGTTTAAGGAGAGTCTTTTGGGTGAAAACCTAAACCGAACCTAAGGTGTCTTGTACAGATATTTTAGGGTTTTAAACCCTATCTTACATCAAGATAAGTATTTACTTCATTAATTCAATTATGTCTTTGATTGATTGTGTGTATGCTTGCATGTTTACCATGTCCGGCTAAATTACTTGTGTGTTTGCTTAGATGTATGAAACCTAGTTGTTAATTATTGTTAGGTTGTCTCTTATCTTAATTTTAATTGGCTTAGGAGTGCGACTAGGCTATCGTTGTGTTTAATACTTGATAAATCTTTGATAGTTTATGAATGACTTAGTGGATTTCGTTTACTAAACCTAAAGATAACCTCAAGGTTGGTTTATGAATGACTTAGTGGATTTTGTTTACTACACTTAAAGGTGACTTCAAAGAGTTGGGAATGCACACCACGACCTTAGAAAACACAACGCGTTAAGAATAAGGACGTGACAATTCAACCATCAATAGGAGATAACTAGGGAGTAGTAGCATCTAGGTAAACACATCTTTAAACTATCATACGAGCACACATTAATTAGACATAGACTCCCAACCTTAGTTTAGATAATTAGATAATAGTAGAGTAATCGGTGAAATACCAACCCCCAAATCCAATACCGAGATTCGTACCTTTCCATTTCATAAAATATAAAAATACAAAATAATCTTCCTCAACCTTAACCTTAGCGTAGTAACTTCTTACTAGCATTCCTATTCCCCAGAGAATGATATCAATACCGTGGCTTACCCTAATTACTACACTACAACGATTAGGTTCATTGCTGGGGTGTTATAAAACTTGCTAGAAGAAAAGGAAGTTTCCTTGACCCGAGCACGCGTGTGGCGTTATCATACATACATCATAGAAATACATAAAAATACTTAACTTATTACAACCATATTGAATAATAATATGAAAATAACATGAATCTTACAATGATTAGGATGAAAGTTACAAGAACAACTAATCCTAAATCCTTTCAATCTTCAACCCTTGCTTCCAATATTTAACCAACTTGATTTTTAACCTTAATATACCCTTGTAAATACTCATTAATTTCAGCCCCTAACACATGTATATCTTCTATTTCAACCAAGAAATCACGAAAACAACACAAGAACTAGTTATAACTTCCTCAAACCTTCACTTTTTATGTATAACTTGTAGCCTAAATTCAAACTATGGATTGTGATTCATGGTTGCATATGTGATGGCCAAAAGAGGAGGAAAAGGAGGGTGAGAGAGTTCTTGGGATATGTTGACTAGTTATAATGAAATATCTAGATATTATGAAGTCTTAATTCTTAAGTTAGAACAAGTGTTAATAATCTAAGTAAGATGTACTATCACCAAGCCATGTGGCTTGGCGAATCCTCAAAACGCCACCTAGGGGTGGTATGGTGATAAGTATGTAGTGTCTTGCATAAATTTTGATTTATGGGGTGTAGTTTGATCCCGGGAATTGCTAAAGTCAAGTTTTAAGTCATGAAACTTAAAACCGGGTAATGTAAAAATATAAAACTTATAAAAATGTTAAAACTTATTAATATACTCTATATTAGCATAGTAAATGAGTGATAAGTTTAATGGAGAGCATAAACGTTGATAAAAGCTAGAAACGTAGGTTTAAGTACGCGTAAAACGTATAAGTTTTACGTAAAAATGGCAAAATAACAATAGCACATATAAATATGACTATTAGGGAAAATAAAATATATAGAACACCTAGACTAATCATAGTCTAGCTGACAAGGATTTAAAAGGTACACTTTTGAGGGGTTTATAACCGTTCTTTGCTTCGTTCCTTTTCACTTTTAGGTCTCTTGAAGGCAAAATCTTTGGAATGATGCTTATTTGGACGAAAAGGCGTGAATATGTGAAGAAAATGGCTAAAGTCAAGATCAAGACACTCAAGTGCTGGAAGTGCACCCCGGCGCTACAAACAAAAGCGGCGCCGTCCTTATAATTGTGACGACTCGGGAGTGAATTTGATATTTTCACCGACGGTCGGGGCTTTGAAGAGAAGGCGTCACGAAGACCTTTTCCCTCGGGCGACCTAGATCCGATTCGAGACGACGTCGAAGTTGAAGGCGGCGTCACAACCACAACGTGCGCCGTCCCAAAATTGACTTGGTCAAGACGAAACCCTAATGGCGGTGATCCGGCGTCACAATTAAAGGTGGCGTCGTCGCGGTTGTAACTCTATATATAGAATTCGATTTTCGGACTTTTAGAGGTAGATTTGTGGGTAAAATCTAAAACGACTTTTGTCCGGTTTGGGAAGTATCTTAAGGTTCTAATACCCTATTTTACATCAAGATGAGTTATTTACTTCATTGATTTCATTATGTCTTGATTGATTGTGTGTATGCTTGCTTGTTTATAGGAATGCGACTAGCTATCGTTGTGTTTAATGCTTGATAAATCTTTGATAGTTTATGAATGACTTAGTGGATTTCGTTTACTAAACCCAAAGATAACCTCAAAGTTAGTTTATGAATGACTTAGTGGATTTCGTTTACTACACTTAAGGGTGACTTCAAAGAGTTAGGAATGCACCCTACGACCTTAGGAAACACAAGCGTTAAGAATAAGGTCGTGACAATTCAACCTTCAATAAAAGATAACTAGGGAGTAATAGTATCTAGGTAAACACATTTTAATTATTATACGAGCACACATCAATAGACATAGACTACCCTTAGATTAGATAATTAGAATAGTAAAGTAATCGGTGAAGTACCAACCCCAAATCCAAACCCGGATTTTACCTTTAGTTTCTAAAAATATAAAAAGATAAAAAAATCTTCCTCAACCTCAACCTTAGCGTAGTAAATTTCTCACTAGCATTCCTATTCCCTAGAGAGCGATATCAATCACGAGGCTTACCCTAATACTACACTACAACGATTAGGTTCTTTGCCTGGGTGGTTGAAAACTTGCTCGAAGAAAAGGAAGTTTTCTTTAACCCCGAACGTGCGTTGTACGCGTATCAAGTTTTTGGCGCCGCTGCCGGGGAATAGAATAGCTAGTTAGGAGTCTATCTCGTTTTGGTTCCCTTGCTTGATTCCCATCAAGTGAGATTTTTTTCTCAATTTTAGCTTCCTCGTAGTCTATCCCCCTTCTTCGTGACTTTGTTCGTAAAACCCATCACTCACCATGATTCGCATCTTTCGCCGTAGAAACTTTATAATACCCACTCCCAATCCCGTCCCTAATCCTCCTCCCAATCCTGAAATTGAAAACACAATCCCACAAAACCTTTCACCCGTTCACCACTTTGGAAATCACCTAGGGCATAATGAAATAAATTGGCAACAACATAGTCCTTTCTATGACTCGGATTCCGATGAGGAGTTTGACTATGGTGAAGCACTTGATAACGGGGAGGTCATCGATGAAGTTAACTTTGAAATGGAAGAATACTTCTCCCAATGTTTTGACCCTAGGTGTTGGATTGAGGTTAATGGCCCCTTTAACATGCTTCCCTTGTAAGATAGGATTTGAAAGTTTTGATGCTAACTTGCACTCATTATTACCTTTAAACTTAATCTCAAGAAATATATATAACAAAATTAAGGTAGATGAATTAGCCTATCAAGGGGATAATGTTGTTGATGCGGTCACTTACTTGGATGTGTTTGTTGGATGTTTTGCCTATGTGGTTTAATTCATGGTCCTAGAAGATTTAGGAGAATTCATAGATGGGAGCCTCACTCAAGTAATATTTGGAACAAACTTTAAGAGAATGACTAGGTTGAATGAACGGATGATTGATGGTCTAATCACATTCTCCGATGGAGTTGAAGATTTTGTCTATCAAATGCCCGTACGCACCCTAGGTTTAAGCACAAGGATATAGAGGCATGCAATCAGATGGCTCCCATTCCGATATTTAGTGAAAGAGATAAAAACGGGGACTTAGGCATACTTATGAAAAAAATGAGCGGTACTATAAAAAATGCCTAGAGTTAGGATATGAGTACAAGAAAAGTGAGAGAACATTGGAATGGCTTAGATATGGGCACGTGAGCATGCACGAGACCACGTAGGGGCACGACTTCAAGTCTAGCTACAAGACTCATAAATAAAGAAAAGCGCTTCATGGGAGGCAACCCATGCTTAGCTGTTGCTTGTTTGTGTGTCATATATCTTTTCACGATTGTTTATTCTCATGTTTGAATTTGTGAAAATGCTTTATTTTGTCTTTAACCTCGTCTTAATTACATATAAAGGTATTTTACAAAAAGATAAGTGTAGGAAGATTACACGTTTTTAAAAGAACGTGAACATAAAATTACAACTTTTGAAAAGATATATATGTGTGTTTGTTAGAGTCAAATGCTTGTATCGAGTCATAATGGATGTTTTGCAAGAACTTTTCAGTTTTAAAGATATAATTTTTCGAAAAAGCAGCAGACCGCTTTTTGTCGGGATAACTCGACGTCGGACTCGCTACTGACGGCATCGGGAATAGCGAAACAACTTATCTAACTTTCTCTCATTTTCTGTGCTACTTATAAATATTTGGAATTTCTCAGGTCTTAATTTTCCAGAAAACCTGTAAACATCCATTCCACAAGAATTATATCCTAGCTTAGTAGAGTCATATATAGTTTTACAGCCGATTTTACGTGAAGGTTTCATCTATTTTCTTAAAGTGTGTAGGTTTTATTTATCAAGAAGAAGAAACATAAGATTGAAAGGAGCTTTTCACGCATACATTCTTCTTGGAGAAGAATTTAACCACTACTTCACACGGATCCTACCGAGCTAATCAGGGGAGTATTAGTTTCTTTCTCTTTTAATTACCTTCCGTTATCATAACTTTGATACTTTCGGGGAACATTGGGGACAATGTTCAGTTTATGTGTAGGGAGGGAGAATAAAACGGGAACTTTGAAACTATGATTATCCTTGATTATTTGTCTTGTCCAATTTCATTTGTGTAATAAACAATGAGAAATATCGGTTAGCGTAATTTTGGCACCAAATTTAAAATTTTTCATGACATGTAGGAGTGGGCCATTAGTCTTAATAAAGCGTCTCATGGATAGGAAGTTATATGACTAGCACAAAACCCTTTACCACTCAAATTCCACCCCAAAAATGTGAGGTTCGCCCTATATTTGTAGGAATTAAAGCATTCATCTTTAATGCTTGAGAGTGTACGGTAGTATAATAGATTCTAGAACTTGTTTTGTGATGCATCCCGAGATCGCTAGTGAGACTACACTTGTGTAGTTAGGTATAACTAAATGATAAGAGGCATTAGGATAACCCTTGTTTGATACCGTATTATAATTACTTCTTCCACATCGGTTGAGTAATTCCCCACACCCTGCGTTGTACTCATCTTTAGTACACGATACCCTAGTTAACCCTAAGAGCCTATCCTTTTCGCGGTTCTCGTGATGTTTCGGTTTTCGGAATATCAATGAAAGCATTGTTTACAATCCATCCCCAAATGTACACCTCAATCGCCTTAGCCTACCTTGTATGCACTCACTTTTAGTGCATTATTTTATCATACTAAACCCTTAGTTCAATTATCTAGTTACTTGCATAAGTTGCTAAGTCGAGTCATATCCATTGTATACTGGTTTTGGGATGATTGGGAGTCATGGGTAAGTTAAATTTTATGAAGTGAGCGGGAAAGAACGTTAAATTCAAATTCCTTTATCTACGTAATAATGTACTCCAAGTGTTTTGATCTTTTCAATTCGGGTCAAATTAGTGTTAGAATAATAAAAACTCAAGTGTAGGGATGTGCCTATAAATCCCTTATATTTTGATGTTATAGTAGAGGATGGTAGAGTAAAAGTGTATGAAAAAAATGGGCTATTGTCCTACATCTATCTTTATATTTATGTTTTTTTGTTTCAAGTTATCTAGAGTTTAGAGAGTCGAGTCTTGGCTTAGCAACGCCATTCTTCTCATGCATGTAACGTAAAGATTTTTGACTTGCCACCACTAAATCGCCTATCCAACCAAACCCTTTGTTTCCCTATCGTAAGCCTAACGTTACAACCCTTTAAAAGACCTCTTAGATAGTTTTTCCTAGGTGCTTACGCCAAAGCGGTGGAGGTTTGATCTAGTCTCAAGCCTATGGTAATCTATGTACTATGACCGGTTAATGAGTGTTTATCTTCAATTTCCAATTTGATATATTTCATATACACCCGAGAGATGAGAGTATCCAAACACCACTTGTGAGGTGCTAGTATGTAATTTCTGTGCTTGTTAGGACTTTTGCAGGGCTTATACTTGTTATGAATTGTTCTAAACCAATGCTTCATGCCCCCTAACTTATAAATTGATTGGCCAAAAGCACATTTGCTTGAGGACAAGCAAATACCAAGTGTAGGGACATTTGATAAAGGTTTAAAGGTACACTTTTGAGGGTCATTTAAGCCCTTAATTGCCCACTTTATATCTATTCTTGCTTAATTTCGTTCCTTTTCACTTTTAGGTCTCTTGAAGGCAAAATCTTGGAATGATGCTTATTTGGATGAAAAGGCGTGAATATGTGAAGAAAATGGCTAAAGTCAAGATCAAGACACTCAAGTGCTGGAAGTGCACCCGGCGTCACAAACAAGCAATGAGCCGTCCCTATAATTGTGACTCGGGAGTGAATTCTATTTTGCACTGACGGCGTAAGGCTTTGAAGAGTAGGGCATCACGAAGACCTTTTCCTCGGCGGCCTAGATCCAGTTCGACGGCGTCGAAGTTGAAGGCGGCGTCACAACCACAACGTGCCGCCGTCCCAAAGTTGACTTGGTTAAGATGAAACCCTAATGGCGGCGATCCGACGACGTCGCAATTAAAAGGTGGCCGTCGCGGTTGTAACTCTATATATAGAATTCGATTTTCGGACTTTTAAAGAGGTAGATTTGTGGGTAAAACCTAAAGCGACATTTTTCTAGTTTGGGCAGTATCTTGGGGTTCTAATACCCTATTTTACATCAAGATAAGTTATTTACTTCATTGATTTCATTATGTCTCCGGTTGATTGTGTGTATGCTTGCTTGTTTAACATTTCTAGCTAAATTTCTTGTGTGTTTGCTTAGATCTATGAAACCTAGTTGTTAATTATTGTTAGGTTGTCTGTTATCTTAATTGTAATTGGCTTAGGAATGCGACTAGGCTATCGTTGTGTTTAATGCTTGATAAATCTTTGATAGTTTATGAATGACTTAGTTGATTTCGTTTACTACACTTAAGGGTGACTTCAAAGAGTTAGGGAATGCACACCCTACGACCTTAGGAAACACAATGCGTTAAGAATAAGGACGTGACAATTCAACCTACAATAAAAGATAACTAGGGAGTAATAGTATCTAGGTAAACACATTTTTAATCATCATACGAGCACACATCAATAGACATTGACTACCCCTTAGATTAGATATTTAGAATAGTAGAGTAATCGGTAGAAGTACCAACCCCCAAATCCAAACCCCGAGATTTTACCTTTGGTTTCTAAAAATATAAAAGATAAAAATAATCTTCCTCAACCTCGACCTTAGCATAGTAAATTTATCACTAGCATTCTTATTCCCCAGAGAACGATATCAATCCCAGAGGCTTACCCTAATACTACACTACAACGATTAGGTTCCCGCCTAGGTGGTTGAAAAACTTGCTCGAAGAAAGGAAGTTTCCTTTGATCCCGAGCAGCGTTGTACCGTATCACTAGCGTTGATTACGAATTAAGCTTACGTGATTGAACTTCATTGATTATCGTGTATGTATTTACTTTAAGAATTAAAGTAATAATAAATAAAGGTAAATAATTACTTGAAATGTACGAGTTGCTACAACCAATGTGGGTAAGGTTGTATGACATTCCCATGGCGACTTTCATGGTGATGGTCTTAGCTTACTTGTTACGAAACTAGGTACCCAAAATTTTGACTCGTTCTGAGCTCTATGTGTGAGTCTTATGGTGAAATAGTTTTGCACGAGCACTTATTGAAGTTAGTTTGGAGGCTGAATTTAAAGGTATGTTAACTGTTGTTGTTTGAAGCTTGAAGGTGCGGGTTTTTCGAGAAACCATGATAGATTCGATCTTGTTTAGAGATTGGCATTAGCTTTATTGATCGTCATTGTGTAACAAAGTTTTACGGAAAATGTTTCCTTTTGAAAACAAATGGCAACTTGGGCTCTTTGTAGTTTAAAGGAATTCTTGGGATGAAAACTATTTCTCAATTCTTGTTCCCATGATAATTTGACTTGATTAGTTTGGACGATGCTGTTTACTATCATCCATGTTATAAATGAGTTATGGACTACTCATTTTAAATATTATGTTTCTCGGTTTTCTAATTCGAATAAGATTACCAATCGATTATTGATCATTTATCAAATAATGATGGGGTTCAGCCGAACACGCATCTATTCTATTCATTGAGAGGCCTAGCGATATTAATCTCTAAACACCTTTTTGAGGAACAAATCCCTTTGACTATTCGTTCATTTGCATGCAATGCAAGCTATGCCTAGAGTACCCATACAACTCTAATATTTCAAGTAGCATCAAGTAAACCAAAGGATATTATGTCTTACATCAACTGCAACATAGATCTCATGTCCAAGGACTTCAAATAAAACAAGCCATTCATCAAGATTTACTATTTTCGCCGATCCACATAGTATATCATGAGTTTTCGGTCACTTTAATATTTATCAACAATAAATACATGAGTTTGGTTTCAAACAAATATTCATCAACTATGTATATATATTTTATCATCAATAAAATATAACAAATAACTCATATTAGTCTTAATTGATCTTATTCCACAAGCCGATTGACTATGAAAACTTCAAAATACTTAATAAAGTATTCATGGATTTAAACATGCGAATATGAAACATAGTTAAACATTTCAAAGATAACATACTTCAAATTTGTTCATCCAAATGATTAAACTATTGCATTGTTCCATTATCTTATTCTTGAACACTTATACATCAAATAATGACTCATCTAAGCGTAATCCAATGTTGTGAGCATGTTCATAATGCTTGGTTACATGCATTGGTTTTGTGAGCGAATCGCTAGGTTTAGATGAGTATGAACTTTTAGAATATTAACTTCACCCTTCCTACAACTACGTACAAAGTGGTATTGTCCGGAGGATGTGTCGACGCCCTTGTTGATTCTCGAATCAATGGTAATTTGGATAATTGCGGAGTTGTCACAATGCATCTTTATCGAACTTTCAATGCTTGGTACAACTCCCAAATCGGAAATAAACTTCCGAATCCATACGACTTCCTTTTTGCCTCAAGCGACAATATATTTTGATTATGCGAGATGACTATGCAAACGTATTCTGATTGGAGCTCTTCCATACAATCACTCCTTCGTTCAATGTAAAGACATAGCTTGATTGCGATCGAGAACCATCTCGACTTGTTTGGAAGCTAGCATCTTTGTAACATCGTATAGTTAGATCCTCTTCTAAACCTCAGTAAACCAAGAACATATCCTTAGTGTTATTGAGATATCTAAGGATATCGTTTCAAGAATCCCACTGTGCCTCACCCGAGTCCTGTTGGTACCTATTTCTCGCACTTATCACATAAGTGACATCAGGTCTAGTACATGTCATAGCAAACATGATTGATCCAACAGCCGAAGCATATGGAACTTTTTTCATGTAATTTCTCTCCTCGGGAGTGCTAGGACCTTGATTCTTACTCAATGTTACACCATCTTGTGTTGGGCGATCCTCTCTTAGAATTTTCCATATAGAATCTTTTCGAATTCTATTGATGTATGTACTTTAACATAGTCCAGTAAGATGTTTTGATCTATTTCTATAGATGGACATACTTCCTAGTACATTATCAAATTAAGAATCATAAAATCATACCAAAACACAAGGCTTAGTGGCACATAATATAAACTATAGAAAAGAGTTCAACAATAAACTAGAAAATCATAAGATATAATTATAAGTTCATAATAAGGCTAACACATCACAAGTTTAGCGTAAGTTCATGTTTGAAATCATAGAAATAATATAAAAAAGCTTGCATAACACGTAATAGAGTTAGAAAGTAAACCGAATTAAACTATGTTCAATAGTGATTTTGATCTTTTTCCTTCTCGATTTCCAGTTATGTTGGGGTAAAATTGGTCTTCTAAACCCTAATCGAACTAGGAATAGATAGATCATTTTGGTTAGGTGATGCTAACTTTAGACCAGGTTTTAATATATATAATTTCTCGATCGTGTGTAGTGTAGTATTCGGTAAAGCCAAGGTCTTCCCAAGAGCTATGTGTGCGGATTCTAACTTCGTCTCTAATGTAAGTTAAAAGGGGTTTAAGATTTGAATTATATTAAAATAATGAAAGCAGAATACAATGCGAGAATAAAATGCTAGACAATCGGTGGGAGAAATATGCTAGCCTAGTCACTAGTATTATCTTGCCATAATCTGGTTTTCTTATAAGTTCTTTCTAACGCTACATGTGGGGTAAATGTCGCTAGACTCCTTTGGTCAATTCTCCTAGCCTATAATTCTAGACTCCTATTCTATCGTGTTAACTCGATAGAAGTTGCGATAATCTATCCTTAGTCATTACGTACCAACTACCTTCAGACCTATTATTAGTGCATAAAGCACTAACTCGGCATAGTCGCTCACGAGGTTCCCACATTTCTTAAGTATCGCTACTAGGTAGGTAATCCTATGGTCAATTCTCATGCAAGGTGTGTGTAATCCTTAGGTGAATTCTTACACACCCTCATGACCTACTTGGCTGGGGTCCTTTGGTCAATTCAAATTAGCCTAATAGATACTACCTAGCTTAAACATTACCGAAACAAGGTGTCCACGAAGGTGAAGAAGGCAAACACATAAAGCAATTATAAAGCAAGAAAACACAAATCATGGCAATGATAAATTCATAACTAGGCTAACACATGAAGTGTTTAGCCAATCATATTAAACAATGTAGAAACTTCAATGTTATAAATCATAATGAAAGACATTGAATTCAATACAAGTAAATGATACGAAATGGCTAAATCTAATGGAATTTTAATGAAGTGAATTCTCCCTTGGAAGATGGTCCGGAGCTGATGAATTTCGTCATCTTCTGCCATAGCGTATGCCATACACACTTTCTCTATCTCATTATGGGTTTGACATAAAGTCTCATTTATATTAAAAACTACCCTATCATCATCTATACCTAACGAAATTTTCCTTTCAAAAACCTTGACTCGGGCATGAGATGTAGCGAGGATGGGCCTGCCTAAAATTATATGCTCTAAAGGCTCATTCATCATGTCAATAATCACAAAATCAGTAGGGAATACAAACTTAATGATTTTAATAAGAACATTTTCAAGTATCCCTATCAGGGTCTTTCTTGACATATGGGCCATTTCAACTATCATTTTAGTTTCTTTAAGACCTGCCAGTTTTAGGTTTCTGAATAGTGAAATTGGCATAACATTGACACTAGACCCTAAATCAGCTAATGTCATTAAATCACAATTACTGGTGGTGCAAGGAAGTGTAGAACTTTCGAACTCGTCTCCTTCTTTGGTAATTGGCGTGGTAGAGCTGCTTGTGGCCTGTTTTCATCTTGTAAAAAGGAAACCCCACAAAATTCATTTGTAATATGAAAACATTTGTCGGAGTTTTTTACCTCCTTGTCAACAAATATTTCCTTGCAAGACCGATCGGTGATGAGCTACTCTCTTCCTTTGAATTCTTCTTATGTATGTCATCAATTAATCTTCTTATCATTGTTTCAAGATTTTTAAGAGACACATCATGACTCTTAAGGCTCTTATTTGTGCATTTTTTAAAACTCTTTAACCATGTGTCTTGTTCGTTTTTCTTCTTGGTCGAGTCTTCTAAGTACTTGTTGATGGTCTTTTCAAGATTAGACCTTCTTTCCTCGTAAGGTGTTTGATTGTCAAATTTCGTATAGTACCCAGTGGTTCTACGATATCATTACTATTACCACCGTATCCTTGGGTAGGCCTACTAGATTCTCCATACTTGACCTTTTCAACTCCTTTAACTTCTTCTTTCAATAGATAATCCCTAGCTAAATCGTTCCTCTACAAGTTTCGCATCCTACACGAATAGCGTGCACATTCTTCTTTAATTTCTTCATATCTCTTCATAGACTTTCAAGCTTGTTGGTGATCGCAGAAATCCTATCCAAGCTACCTCCAATACTCCTACTACTACCCCCATCATGTCATTTCTATGAATGGTCCGCCATTTCTTGGATAGCTTCAAGGGCTCGAATAGGAGTCATCCCAGGGATCGGCCCCTGAGAGTCAATCATTTGCCTCATGGAAATGTTGAGACTTTGTAGAAGATATTCACCGTTTGTTGTTTATTGAGGTCATGAGTAAGGCATCTATAAAGGAGATCATTGTACCTATCCCAATATTGGTACAATGTCTCATCACCATCTTGTTTAAATTTGTGAATCTCCTCAAGCTGTTTTGTCGTCTTTGATGGAAGGAAATACCTTTAGATGAAGACCTTTTAAGGAGATCCCACGTGTTGGCGATTACTGCGGGTAACCTATCAATCCACCTCTTTGCGGCTCCGGTCGGTGTCATTGGAAACATTCGAGCATAACGCATCGTGAGAACCACGGTGTGTTGAAAGGCTCACGATGTACAAGACATTGTGGATATGCTCGTGAGCATCTTCGGTCTTGCTTCCAAAAAAAGGATATTTTCTCAACTCGCGTATAAACTGATTTTTGATTTCAAAATGCACATCCGCCCCAATGACCGGCCTAATAACTCCCGACCCTTGCTCTTCTCGATTCATATCAAGGTATTCCTCGAGGGTAAGTGCATCAATGTCTACTTCACCCATAGTACCTGAAATTGATGAAATTAAAATAATGAGATGACAAAAATTAACAAAAAAGTACAAAACTCAAATTAAATCCTAAAATAGCTTCCCAGCAATGGCACCAAAAACTTGATGCTAATTTTAGACCAGGTTTTAACATTTAATTTCTTGTCTACCCATGGTCTACCTATGCACTAACGGGCAGAGAACCCGGTCATGTGTAGTGTAGTATTCGGTAAAGCCGAGGTCTTCCCAAGAGCTATGTGTGCGGATTCTAACTAAAGTCTCTAATGTCACTTAAAATTGGGGGTTTAAGATTTGAATTATATTAAACTAATGAAAACAGAATACAATGCGAAATAAAATGCTAGAAAATCAGTGGGAGAGAAATGTGTTAGCCTAGTCACTAGTATTATCATGCCATAATCCGGTTTTCAAATAAAATGCTAGACAATCAGTGGGAGAGAAATGTGCTAGCCTAGTCACTAGTATTATCATGCCATATTCCTGTTTTCTTATAAGTACTTTCTAACGCTTCATGTGGGGGTAAATGTCGCTAGACTCCTCTGGTCAATTCGCCTAGCCTATAATTCTAGACTCCTATTCTATTATGTTATTAACTCGATAGAAGTTGCAGGTAATCTATCCTTAGTCATTACGTACCAACTACATTCTAGACCTATTCTTAGTACATAAAGAACTAAACCCGGCATGGTCCGCTCTGAGGTTCTTAAGTATAGCTACTAGGTAGGTAATCCTATGGTCAATTCTCACGTAAGGTTTGTGTAGTCCTTAGGTCAATTCTTATACACCCTCGCCACCTACTCGGCTAGGGTCTTTTGGTCAATTCAAACTAGCCTAATAGATACTACCTAGTTTAAACACTACCGAAACTAGGGTGTCCACGAAAGGCTAAGAAAGCAAACACATAACGAAATTATAAAGAAAGAAAACATAAATCATGGCAATGATAAATTCATAACTAGGCTAACGCATGAAGTGTTTAGCTAATCATATTAAACAATGCAACAACTTCAATGTTATAAATCATAACGAAAGACTTTGAATTCAATACAAGTAAATGATACGAAATGGCTAAATCTAATAGAATAATGAAGTGAATTCTCCTTTGGAAGATGGTTCGGAGTTGCTGAATTTCTTCCTCTTTGAAGCCATAAACCGTTCTTGATGTCTTGTGGTGAGTGAATGATGAAATATGCAGATTTAGGGCTTGTATTTATAGCTTCATCTAAGTTACGGCGTAACCTTAAATAAAGGGTTACGCCGTAACCCTCGTATCTCAGACGATCTTATCATTAAATAATAACTTATGGCATAACCTTGTGAATGGGTTATGGCCGTAGAACACTCGTAGTGAAAATCATCACTTCTACACTGTAACCATGTAAGTGGGTTACGGCGTAACCTTCTTGACCTTCTAGAAATCTTCTAAGTCATTGGATATCTACGGCGTAACTAAATCGATGGAGTTCGCGCAAACTTGAGTAACGTTGACTTTGGTTTTCAAGTGATAATCAATGTTACAACGTAGGTTGAGATGTGTCTCTACGCCATAACTGTCTCCTGGTCAACAAACTCTTGTATGACTTCATTAGTTTTCCTTCCACATCTGCGATTCTTCGTTCCAATGCTCATTTATACCCTGAAATACAATAAGAAGAAATAAGAGTATATATCCATGTAAAATTAAACAAATGGTGAGCATTTAAGGGAGAAATTGACACTAAAATATCAGGACTATTTGATGTTATCATTAGGTCATGGGACGTAGTTATAAATTTTGTGGGCTTGACTCCTCTACGACATAGAGGCTCACTTAGCACTATGTCGTAGTCGATGTAACATTAAATTCCTTGAAATGCCTTTATATGTATCTGGCGTGAGGCAAAGACCTCTGTGGAAAACTAGAAGGATTGAATAGTTTACCGTTTAAAATCTTTGTTTTGAAACTTATTGTAAGATCAATTGATATTGATCAAAGATATGTTAGTAAAGAATAAACAATATGCAAGCAATATATAATGAGTAAATAAGGAAAGAAACAATCAAACCACGACAAGTTGTTTATAGTGGTTTGGTCTACAAGGACTCTTTTTCCTTGCCTACTCCACTTCTCGAGTCACCAACTCGAGAGTTATCTTCACTAATCAACAAGCTCCTTTAACCGTGGAGAAAACCTTTACACGCCGCTTACACAATATTTCGATACAAAGCTAGATGTCGAGTTATTTTAGAAGGGTACAACCACTCCCACACACTATGTATTTTGAGGACTAAAATACTAACCACTTCACTCGAGAGGTTTAAGATGGTTTGGTACAACAATGATGTATGAACAAGACTAGATCATACAACAACAAAATAAACAAGCCTTCCAACTATTTGTTGAAGCTTGATTATGCCTTGATATTCTTTGCTACAAAGAGGATCACTATAATGATATGAAGCGAGTTAGAAATAATAGAGAAAAGGAATGTATGTGATTATGCTAGAAAGAGATGAGAAAAGAACTTGGGTTGGCTTGCTATTTATAGGCCAAAGTGATCTGCAGTGACCATGGACCACATAACCAAAAAGGGTTCCGCCTTGTATTTTTTAGTTCCACCGATCTGAGAAGATTACAAAGATCTTTCCAAAGTCAACCAAATCTAACCAAGATCATGTAAGATATGTAGAATCCAAATCTAAACAAAATATCTTATGAAATCTTCTAGAGATTTCAATGTGATGCAACCATGATGTCATATGTTGTTTTCTATTTTAGAAGTAATATGTTAAAAGTAAATACATATGTAATGTTGTGTTTTAAGAAACTAAAACATACTTGTTCTAAAATGTTGACATACATTATGGTTTAGAAGGATATCAAAGTTAATTGATACATGACAAATCAAAATGTAAATGCTTGAGTGATGAAGACTTTATTTAAGAAAAGCTTGTTTTAATATCTATTAATCTTGACAAGCATTATACTTTATAAAAGAAAATTTACTTTTATCGTTAACAAAACTTAGATAAAGATTATAAAATATAAATAACGTTTAATGACGATATTTGTATTAACACTCTCTACGTCGTATACTCTTGTGTAAAATGATGACTGATTCTTCATCCTATCTACGGCGTGAGCGTTTTGATGTTTCTACATCTTGTACTTCTTTATCTTTCGACATACATAAAATAATCTTTCTCGCCGTAGTTCTCTTTGAATAGGCGTTTTCACTATTTTCTTCAATTTAAGTCATGTTCCACATCTTTGTTCCAATACATCGTTTAATCCAATTACGCAAATTTGTAGCATTTAAGTACCAAATACATACAAAATGATAAAGTGAAGTAATAAACATGGGACAATGATAACTAAAAGTAATATTATTTGATGTTATGAGAGATAAGATATTACTTATAGTTTTCATAAACACATAATCAAGCCCCATTAAGAATTGCATTAGTTTAAAGTTTAAGCAGTTAATTATGTGTCTTAAAATCCTCAACAACATGACAAGTGCATCTAGCTAATTGGACTCGTGCATTAAATTATTTTCACAAAGCATTTGATTTATTGTAATAATCAGCAATAGAAGTTCCATTTAACATAGAAATTAGTTTTCTTATGCAAATTAAAAGTCACAAAACCATCAACTTTATCATAAATACTCTTTTGAAAAATTTGACCACATATAATTCCTCAATAATTGAATTCAAAATCCAATTTAAAAAAAAATAAAATAAAAATCACTACATCTATCTCATTGTTTCCCTAACACTTCATCACTATTGGATCTTTTACAAGAACCATCAATAAAACCAATTTTATTTTTAGAATCTAATGCAACTAACATTACACAAGAATAAACATTGTAATTTTCAGTACCGTTCAATTTAATAGATACTACAGTCAAAGTACTAGAACCATTTAGATACAAATGCAAAGGACTACTAGCATAAAGTCTATGATTTTGAATATCTTTATCATTATAAGATGCATCACTACTAAAAATGCTCGTATTGCTCATTGTTGGGTCTATTATAGATTTGATGATACAAAACAAGAAGAATGAAACATGAAGGACTTAAAGTGACAAGAAGGGAAACTACAAAAAGATGGAGAATTTGGATTATTCATTGATATTAGTATTGTTCGTATATGTGGGTAGAGATGAGTACTATTGGCTACAAATTAATAATTGGACGGTGGATGTCAAATCTCGGTATAATGGTCGATACAAATGGGGTAAGCATTATTTTGTGGTTCTTTAATTCGATAGCTATGGTTTGGGTTTCACATACTTTGGTAAAGTCTTGTTTGATCAATCTTGCCCGCATATTCATTAAAATCTTGCTTCTTTGCTGCGTTTAGATGAAATCTTTAACGCAATGTCACGGTTCAAAATCTGCTTATGCTCAAGAATGCTACTTCTCAAAGTAATGTGAGGAGGTTTCAAAATCTTGTTATATTGAAATCTTGCTTTCATATGGTTTTTAAATTAAGGGAAGTCGAGCATATTGTTATGGTTTTGGATATCACACACACAGTTATTGTTCACACACACAAGGAGTTTGGTGATTTGTTCTTAAAAGGATTCAAAAGGCTCGTATTTCATTCTTATGGATTAATTGATTACGAAAAAGGTTGAATATCATTTATTTGATGTTGTAGTTGAGTTTCACGGGTTTGTGTTCTTATCATATAGCTTGATGAATCTAGCGATGTGATTTTTCTTATGATGCTCTATCACATTGGCTATCACTTAAAGGAGTTACATTGTAGTGCTCGGTGTCTTATACTAGTTGAGGATTCTTGTCAAGGATTGCGGTCTACTTATATTTGGTGATTCGTATAAGTATGGAGTTTCGTGGATTGTACAAGATTTAAGACACAAGTTTGGGAAATTCTACTTCTTCATCAAATTCGTTATACTCGGTTTTCTTCACAAGTAATCATTACATAAAGCCTACATATTTTGAAGAATCATTTGATCTACATGCATCACTCGAGGGAAGTGTTTGATTTTACTCTGTTGATCATTATTACTACTGCTAGTTGCGGTTTCTATTGTTTTAAATCCATTTTTCCTATAGTGCGTAATGGTGGGCGATTTGAAGCATTGGAAGTCTTAGATTGGAAGTATGATATTGGTTCGTGGTAGTCAAGATCATTATTTGCATCGTTCTCTGTTGTTGATAACCAAAGGGAAGAGATGTTTGAGTGACATGTTTAAGTCAAGGGAAGATTGTTTCATTCATGGTGAGATTTAATTATCTCAACTTCGCTACTTCGTCTAGGAAGTTCGTACAAGAATCGTGTTTGTTTTGTCATCATCAAATAGGGAAGATTGTTGGGTCTATTATAGATTTGATGATACAAAACAAGAAGAATGAAACATGAAGGACTTAAAGTGACAAGAAGGAAACTACAAAAGATGGAGAATTTGGAAGATTCTAGAAGATATGCTTAAAAGAATATTTAGTTTCATAATTGTATTATGATTCCTCTTGTAAACCCTAGATGTCTCTAGTATATAAAGAGACATAGGGTCATTAGTTTTATAATGCGTACAAGATGTAAAAACCAAAGGTGTGTATGTGGGAACCTAGGTGTAGGAAAGCGCCTAGAGTTTAGTTAGTTAGTGTTAGATCAAGTCTTTGATCATTATAGTTAGTTAGATAGTTTATGATAATAAAGAAACCTTGGTCATAATGATGTTGATTCTATGTTTGAATATTCCGCTTTCATTATTATGTGTTCCTAGATATAATATTAGACCTAGTCTAAGAGCTTACAACGATCTTCACTTTCATATTTACCAAAATCATCACCATGACCATTAAAAAAAGACATAATAGAAATTTAAATAAGAGATAACATAATCAAACAACTACATTAATCCTCGAATATATCAAGACTACCAATCTTGATACTTAGACAATGTTAGAAAATAAGACTTGCGATAATAAACTCTATCTACAAAAACCAAGAACACAATGGAAGACTTATTACGAATCCATCAAACCTTAAAATTAGGGTTTACTTAAAAACCTTTAATTCGAACCGAATCAACCAAATCTATAGATAACCAGATGTTAATTGACCACTAGAAGCCTTTAAACACAAAAGCCCGAAAATATTGAAAACCCTAGTTTCTCAAAATTAGGTGTTTTCAACCAAACTTTTTAGAAAGTCAAATCAAACCAAGATCTATTATATAACACAAGTTAATCGACCAAAAAACCGCTAATTAAGCAAAATCCCCAACTTTTTTAAAAAACACCAAAAAGAAATTTTAAACAAAATAAGAAAAGATTACGAAACATGTTCTCATAACATGCACAAAAACAAGATTTAACACACACAAAACTTTTTTATTAAATCTTAATTCAACATAAACAAAACAGTCTTATTTCAAGCAGATTGATTAAAACCACAACACAATCACCATTTCTAATTAAGTATGATTCATTCACCTAATTAGTGAATGTTCTATTACAAACTTTCTCAAAGAAACAAGAACAAAGATTGCAAGAATATGTATGTGAAAAGTGAGAGAGATGATAAGGGTTGTTAACCTAAATCGATTATAAGGCTATCTGTGATGGATCGGTTGCCATGTTCGGTTATGATGGGTTGCCTAAGGTTGCACCCATTGTGGAGGAAAGGTTGTGTTCGGTTGAGCATCAACAAAATGCCAACCTAGTTCGACAGCAGCGAGTTCAACACACAAACATTAAAAGCGTTTCAACTATAAAAAAAAACATTTTTAAAAATTTTACCTTTGTGCAAGGTAGGTCGTCGGTCGTCGGAGAGAGAAAGGCGATGTGGCCAGCGAACTAGTTCGCCATTGTGCATAAGCCTAATGCAATATTTTTATAGCTAAGAAACTAAAGAATGAGTTAGGTATATCTTGGTCCTTGAGCTATCCAACAAATGCATCCGACCCTTCAACTTCTTTTATCAACTAACTGTTTACAAAAACAAGATATAAAAATTACACAATAAGTCCTTGTAATACTAAGGATGGAATCCATCCGTTTTAATTTTAACAATGTAACATATAACCTAACATTAGGATGAGAATACATGATAAATTGTTTGGAAATGATTTGATGTGAAAAGCTATCACATAAATTGCTTGTAAAAAATCGAAGCACAAATTGGAGGTTTATATATGCTCTGGTTTTCCTCCACGAGATTTAGATTACTTTTACCATAATTAACTTTTTCGAAGTGTGAATTTGATAATAACAAACACTTACAATCCAGAGGTTTAAGCAAGGAACAATTGGCCATTAACACACTTGAATTAATTTCTTTCACATAATTCACTAACGAGTAGTGCGGATCTAATATATCTTAAATATATGTTTAGTCATAAATCACTTGTCTGATTGTATTATATATTTTTTCTTTAAATTTCCACCGTCCGTTTTTAAATCAATCAATCAAATCATTAGATCGTTTGTAGCGTGATTAATGAACACAACAATCGTTTTCTTAACTAATATATTGGAAAAGGATACCCCATGTAGATCTATCCGAGCAATTTTATGTGACGTCAAAAATCTAAGATGGTGTCTGAATTCTTGTGGAGCTACACGCTCTTTGTAACCAAACAACAAAAAACTGGATTTTTTTATTAAACGTGTGTGGCAAGAATGCTTGTATTGAGAGATACCTAAAACTTTAAGCATACCAATACAACTTGTAGGTTGTTGGGATATGATTTTTGTACACATAAGTTGACGTCGTTGTTGTATATGTGCTTTAAAATGGTCTTGACTATCGTCCGATTACTTCAATTTTCTAGGCAACCTTCTATACTTAGAGATGTTTTTTATGTTGATGGATTGGTCACTAAGTTTAGCTTATGCTTAAGTTAATAATATACATAAAACAAAGGGAGTGACAGATAGCTTTATGATCTAATTAACTTTGCGAGATAACTTAGTACCAAGGTGTCTTTTGGCTCAACTCTAACGAGTTTGGGTCATCGATCTCTTTTAAACATATGCATGTGTCACTCGATTAATTTATTCTTTAAGAAAGAAAAAATTTCTTTTCTGATATCAAATAAGATCCAGTTTTGATTGTCCCATCCTAATCCTAAATAAAGTTGTGTTCCAATATATATTGTCCTTGAGACCTTTTTATTACTATATTTTCATTGTCCATGAGATCCTTTTTCCCAACCTCAGAAACATTCCCCACCCCACCTCACCACTATAGCTAGGAAATGGCTCAATTACTCTTTATGACTAAGTGGCTAGCTAGATTCTCTAATATAAAGGCATGATTTCATTGATGTTTAGTTTATATTGATTATCAACAAGTACTCGTTTTGAAAGCGCAAAATGAGTGTTCCTCAAACTCCAAGCATCAACTATGAACATCCATACTCCCATGCACTTCAGATTAGGGTTTATCAAGCTTTCATATTCTCCATTCCAATCCTCTTCTCCATCATATTATTCCTGTTGTTCTACTTGTTCTACCTTAAAAGAAGGGCTTATGCTCTTTCTTCTACTCCACCAACACTAGTACCACCTTCTACTTTTAGTTATGCTACTTCATTTCTCCCCATGGTAACATATATTTCTTATACTCTCTTACTAATTTTCTAGTTGTGCCCTATCTTTGCGTACCCCAACTAATTCGAAATGAAAGTCTTTGTGATGTTGCTAAAACTGAACCATGTATGTTTAAAGAATAAAACTCTATATGGAGTATTAAGATACTCGTATTCGTTGATTATGCGAATTGATTGTATGTTGGTTGGTGATAAATTTTCTTATTTGTGAAAGGGCAAAAGAACAATTATAGTTTGTAAGTTTATTAGTTTTAGTAAATGAAAGAACTGAGCAAAAAGACAATAAAGATCCAAGTTTTGGTGGTTAATAATACAACTACTTACAAGCTAAGCTTGAATATGTTGTTTTTATTCACATATACGTAGAAAACAAGCATTAGCAATCATTGAACATATTATCCAATCTTTGGCTTGTACTTGATTTCTATATTCATGTCAATTCTAAATATGTAATTAGTGCTAATTATATTTTTCAGCCCCATGTAATGGGATTAAAAGGAGGTCTCAAGGATAAGCTCCCAAAGGTTGTCTTTGATGACAATTTAAAAGCGAAGGATTCAGTGTAAGCTCACTAACTAAAGATTTTTTAGTCCTTAATTTCAGACACATTAGAGATTAATTTATGTTACTTTTTATTGAAAGTCAAGTATCTCTACCCATATTAATTATTTGGAATATGGCATTTTAAAGTATAGCCTTCCATGAAATTATGGCTAGAAAGAAAGTAGAATAATATATTGTGAGTGCCATTCATCTTCAAAGGCAGGCATATATGCTCTCAATCACCAATCACCATCATCATATAATTATGAAAAAGAAATTTGTAAAGTTGATAACAATCGTGCACTTTTACCTTAATTTATGTAGATACTTTAAAGTTTGGTTTGTTATATCCTAATCTTAAATGTTAGTGGAACTTTGCAGGTATTTTGTTAGTGCATACCCTTTAAATATATATACTGTAATTACAAGTTGTTAGATCTTTATTATGAAGAAATATTAATATCTAGATTTGATACAGTACAATGACTTCATCATACCATTAAATTATAATTCTAACTAATAACGTATTTGTTACCATTATATAAGAAGTGACCTATTTTCTTATATGTAAAATCATCTAGATTATGTTTATCAAGATATACTCTGATGGATTTGAATAAATACAGTAATAAACTTGATCGAGTGATAAAAAATATTCATAAAAATGTATCTTATGTGTATATTATTGAATAAAGAAATAAAAATAAATAAAAACTTTGTCAATCGTAATACTACAGTCTTTATATTGATATTCACATACTAACTTGTTTTGACGCGTTATCTAGCTAACTCATACGACTTTCTTTATTTTGCATCTCTATATTACGGTATATGCTATAGTTATAGCGACTAATATAATATTCCTTTCGATTACTTGGTTTTAATATGAAATATTTACTTGCAGATGTTGTGTTTGTCTTGGTGAGTTTGAATTGAATGAAGAACTGATCCAAGTTCCATCATGCAAACATGTGTTCCACAAGGAGTGTATACACCATTGGCTTCAATCCAACTCAACTTGTCCACTTTGTAGAGGCTGTGTTTTTTTAGCTGTAGGCCCTCTTTCGCTACCTGCAGGCCCACCACCAATTCAGCCTACCATCCATTTCAGTGGTGACGATGGCCCAGCAATCCAAGGTACAACATCTGCAGCAACAGAGAGTACAAGCACTAGCAATAGCAGTGACTGTTTAAGAGTCTCCTCGACGTCCCATGACACTGACCATGTTGTATCTAGTGGACTTTCTGTTGTGATACATGTTCAATCTCAATAACACCCAATAAGTACACCAGCAAACTCATTGTTATTTGTTACTACTTTTTATGATAAAAACTTTATAATGGTATTCGTTTTTTATGAAAAGTACTAATAATGAGTTTGATGGTAACATGGGTGATTGGTGTTTTAGCATAGTCCATATAGAGAATGAGGGCAACGAAGAATAAAGCTAGCTGAAACACAAAAAGCGTACCATATATCTGATATTCCACATATAGTTGAATATGTGATTGTGACGAATCATAGGTCCATTTGGTTATCCAAATTCTTTGTATCCTGCGAGTCCGTTGTGACAGAAAGGGTAGCGTTTATGCTTTATATATGTGGTCATTTTTAATATGTCGACACGTTGTTTGTATTGGCAGTCCTTAACCAAACTTGAGTGTGATGGATCTCTAAAAATTGGTTTGTTGGACCGCACCATTTCTTTAAATTGGAAACCAAAATATCCAAAATGACAAGAAGGATGTCCCTGAGGTCTGGCATGACATAAATTCTCCTTGCATTGGCAATCAAACTAAAGTGACTTATTCAAGCCTATTGTATTTGTACGCACCGGTTGAGTTTCAAGAGATATAAGACTTTCATTTTTTCTTTCGCAGGGCAATACATCACTTAGCACCATGCCCAGTTGCCCACGATAATAATTTGAGATCTGAGGACGGGCCAGGGACATATATGACGGATGCATAATTTTTTTAACCGTAATATAATAGAGTTTAAGATCTTACTAAATAAACTAAAACACATTTCAATGTCTTGGGGTCATTTAAGATGCATTTTAGAAAAATCGATGTTTTTTTCTTAAAATCAACATTACATCGAAAAAATTCATAGATGTTACAGGCATCCACGGGACCTTACCTGGCTTCGTCCCTGTTCAGATGCATATGCATATCCATCTCATTTATTATTTATTTTTGTTGTATCTTCATGTTTTTTTAATTGAAAGACAAACTCAAACCCCACTATATACAAATAAATGACACACTTGTCTAGGTTGGGACTTGAATCGACAACTACTTAATTGGTTGGAGAGCAGGACTTAATTGGTTGGAGAGCAGGATACTGCTTAGCAAAAAGTTGATTGGTATATCTTCATGTTAATGAGTAGACGCTTTGATAGGCTTAACAAATAGTCAAACTGAAGTTAATCTCATTATCTCCCTCGAAAAGTCGTTCAAAGTAACACATTGTTTAAAGCTTCTACAATGGATCTAGTAGAGCATTTGGGCTTAATTAGCTCTTCATTTATAGCCAATTTTCATGAAAAACGACACTAGAGGAGTAGAAGATATGCAAATCATCAAAAAGAAAACATTAATTACTTATAAATAATAATAATAATAATAACAATAATAAAGTGATGATTTATAATAAAGTGATGATTTATAATAAATAATAATAATAATAATAGGCTTTTGGAGATGGGGACGGATCCTGACGCCATTCGCATATTACTACTCTTGGGATGGTGGGCGTGGCGTATGTGTTGATCTTGGGTTCGTCTTTGGCAATCCGGGTTGATTGATTTTATCATGGGCGTGCGATCGGTGATCTTGCCAGACGTAAATGTGTCAATCGATGCTAAATGCGGATATTGGATATGTCTCTCTTCTTTTCTTCTTTTGGAAACTTGAGAAAGATCGATTCACCTTCTTAAGCGTGTTGACGATTCTATGACTCGGACGTTGGTGCGGCGTCGATTCGTATTTTAATAGGTTGGTTTCAATTCTTGAGAGGTAGCAACTCGATTGGTTCGAGGCTCAAATTTTAATCTATGAGTTTTAATAAAGTGTTTGTTTCAAAAAATAATAAATAATAATAATAATAATAATAATAATAATAATAATAATAATAATAATAATATAATAATAATAATAATAATAATAATAATAATAATAACAATAACAATAACAATAACAATAACAATGGAGGATTACATTTGATTTCTTGGTGGTTCGATATACGGGTTGGGACACTTGCGAATTGGACGAATTCCTTTAAGTGATAGTGTCATTTAGCTAAGCGAGAAACACGGTGCGAAATGTAACATTGCATAAGATAGTAGAACAACACCATATTTGATTTAAGAAATAAGTTTACAATGTTACATAAAGAGTTTTATACAATACTGAATAATGAAAAACATAAGTCTTAATCTTATCAAATTTAAGTCTTTAGAAAGAGGTCTTGGCCAAATCACTCGGTCTTTGATACGAGAATAATGTATGACTTCAATATGCATGCCTTCAAAATACAACTATCGATCACCTGAAAATAATACTTGAAAACGTCAACATAATGTTGGTGAGCTCGTAGTTTTAAGTTAAATAAAACCATTTAACGTGCATGATATATAAGTAGGACAAGTGTGCAATTAATAATAATAAAGCGTGGGGCAAGTAGTTATATCATAATCAAACCACTTGGCTAGTCCGGTAACCACCCAAATAAACCACCAACCCATTCTTCATCTCGAAATGTGCACAATAGATATCCAACGGTTATTATCGCTAACCGGTGGGGCTAAGCTGTTGACTAATAGGAATCATAGGTATCCAACCAATCCCTAAGGCTGTTGGCTAATAGGAATCTAGGTATCCAACGAGTCCTTAACATTGTTGGCTAATATGAATCATCGTAACATAGACATTTACCAACTACTACAAGCACCCATCCACACAATATAAAACACATATGCCCAAAAGGAATGATAGGAATTTAACAGTTAGTGAAATCATGTACTTGAAATAAGAATTTAACTGTGAATGAAATAATGTATTTGCAATAATGGTTGAGAATAAAGAAAATAATGAAATCTAAGTGGGTGTTGGTATTATTTTCCCAGAAAATATAAGTAAAAGCGGGCTCTGAGTAGTCACCTTGAAGAGCATGAGACAAGGTGATATGTTTAAACAAGAAATCTCTTAGAGATGTAACGAATCACTAGCGAATCCTCCATCAGGAGATCTACATAAATCAATATTCACTTAACACATAAGGTTTCATTTATTAATTCCATTGACGATCATAATTGTTTCTTAAATACTTGTAGTTATTCATTAGTGTGATTAGGGTTTCATTGATGGAATTAAGTTAGCATATGTTTAAGGTACTTGTATTAATGTTTCAAAAGTAATTTAGGTCAACATATGATCAATTGTATCATAATTATCATTTAAGCACATTTTAGGGTTCAAAACACATCAAATGATATTAACTCACACAGACCTAAGCTTCTTTACAAATTTCCTGATTTAAGTCCTTTAGCCTTCACTTTATGAATTTTCAAACCACACTTAGACTCTCACTCAGAAGCTATAATAATTTACAAATGTACATATATTACTTATGAGCTCACATGAATTTTTCTAGAATTATATCTATATACTAATTGTGGAACAAACGGAATTCATTGTTGTAATGACGTTAGTGATGTGGCACTTTGTGGTTGGTTGTAATACATGTGTTGCCATATTGCTATTGGCTAAGAGGCAATTGTGAGTGATTTTCTACAGTAAAAAACACTGTAGCACGTTAACTCCACCGTCTTCTCTCTCTCACATATTCTAGATCTATCATTTTATACCAACAAAAAAACACACCGCCTCTTTTCTTTCTCTTCTTTCTCAAATCAAACGATCAACACCAATGATTTATCCTAATTATAATCTGAATTCATTTGTAAGTTAACAGTTCATAACCCTACCGGTTACAAAAACGGTTTGTCAATTGATTGTACGACGATCTCTTTCTTTGATTTCTTTTTGAAACCCTAACGGTTACAAATATGGTTTGTCAATTGATTGTACGGGGATCTCTTTCTTTGATTTCTTTTTGAGGTATGGTTTATTGTATTTTTTTTAAATGGTTTAATTGAATCATTTTTTTTGTACGATCGGTTTAGGTCTTACCTGTTATCTTCTAAATATTTTGCTTCTACATATGTTCTCAGTAATTGATTTTAATTGTTGTAGTTTTTAGCTTTCATTAACATAGGTTACTTTGTATTAGGAGATTGAGGCATTTTGGAAGAAACATTCATGATGTATGTTGGATGCAGATTACCAGTTTAGTTATATGTTTTTTTTCAGTTTAAGTGGTAATTGACTCTATATTTTCCTTTTTTTAGGAATTTTAACATGCAGTTTTCTATGTTTTAAATGGTTGTTCACTTATGGTATTATGGGATGCCCCTTTTCCATATTAGTTGGTGTAACAACTGCCGCTTGCATCAAAGAATATAACGTCTTACTTTGATCTTTAGTAGGTTAGGCTTAAAATGTTATGTTGGTTTTATGAGATGGATCTTTTGGTGTTTGTAATAATTTAGGTGAAAATGTCAGAAATTTAAGTTTCGTTGTTGCTCAACTCATTCCGTTTTTTTGGTTTCAGGCTATCTTTGGGAAAATAAATGTAGCGAGCAGTATTCGGCCAAGAAAAACTAATCCTACTACTGATGTACTGGGATTGCTTTTTCTTGGTGAATCTTAATCACCACTATGATTTCCATAATGCATCTACCAAAAGTTTGGTCTTTCATACAAGATTCCAATTTTTACGGATGCGGTATTTATTTTCAAGTTGAATTTTACATATTTAATGGAATAATATTACTTAAACTGTTTCGATTACCTTATATGTATATATCCGCTAGCACAAACTTGCCAAGTGGCTCTCATCTAAAATGGTGATTGCCTAACAATTATATTAATGTTTTGTTGCTTTTATGGAATAACGTTATTTGCTATTCTTAATAGTTTATGTGAAAATGTGATGATGTCGTTGAATTTAGATATCATAATGGTTTTGGAAAAAATAAAATAAAATAAAGGATGGTATATTTGGCATCGTTTTTATGTTGATGTTTATGTATTCCAGCCAGTAATATCAAATTTGCGTTTCGTAATTGTTAAATTGATGGTATTTTTTGTTGCAGGCTATTCTTGGGAAAGCAAAAGTGGTTATCAGTCGTCGGCCAAGAAGAAAATACTCCTGCTGCTGATGTACTGGTAACGCTTTTCTTTGCCGAATACTGATGACCACTTATGCTTTCTGCGAAGGTTTTTTTACGTCTTTGCCATTATGCATCACTTGACCGGTTTGCACTTGATCTGACCTTTCACTTTTTTGGGTTGCACCTATTTGCTTTTACTTCGAATTACTGTGTTACATGGAACGATATTAGTTACGTTTTTTTGGGATAATGTTATCTGCATAAATTCATTCGCAACACTTTGGAAAGTAACTTTAACCTAAACTGCTAATGACCTGAGAGGCATATTGCAAGTGTTGTTTACCATCTTATTTTAATTAGATGAGGCCAACCTGTTAAGTAAGAATCTGATTACTTTTCGGCTTTAGGGGCTGTTTCGCTGTGTTTTAACTGCTTATGGGAACATTGACCACTTCTTACTGCTATACAACATTACACAAATTCGACAACCATTGGAGTTTAGTTGACGATCGCTCATAATGATAATGTTTAAGATATCAATATACTTAGCTTATCGAGCATAGTCCAAATTGCTTATAGGTCTTGACGATACAAATTTGATTATTTGGGTACCTTTTTACGCAACATTGAATTGGAATGGACATCGAACAAGAGTTGTAGTGGAATGTTGTGCAAAATATTAAGATGATTGCAGATTTTATAACTCTGGTAAGGATCGCCTTGGTGTTTCTCAATTGTAAACAACCATCGTGTCTTTATGAGCGAGAATGCCATTATGAATTATGTATTGCTAAATAACCGTTTAAATAACTTGAATCAAATAATTCATATTAGTTGATTTAATAAGCTGGAGGTTGCCTCAAAGAGTAAAAGCGTGGTGGATCACGTAGGATAGGTTTACATGTTTAGTTACTTTTATGAGATGGCAATTTTGGTTTCTAATAATTTATGTGAAAATGTGACAAACTTAGGATTTTTAGCTATTCAACTCATTACACTTTGATGTTACAGTTTTGTGCCAAAAGAAATGTGGTGAGCGATGTTCGGCTAACAACAAACTACTCCTACTACTGATGTATTGGGATCGACTTTTCTTGGTGCAATACTGATAACCGTTTATCATTTAAAGGATGCATCCAGCAACAAATTTAGTCTTCCATAGAATATTTCATTTTTTCCCAGTTTCCGGTATTTACTTTCAAGTGAATCTTACATATTCAATGGAATACTATTACTACGGATGTTGGGTATTTTTATGCAACATTCGAATCACAATGGACATGGAACAATATCTGCGGTGGAATGTTATCACGAAATCTTAAGATAGTGAAGATCTTATACTTACTGGTAACCATCGTGTTCACCATTTTCTCAATTGTAGACAGCCATATGTGTCTTTGTAAAGGATAATGATTTATGTGAACTACGTCGTTTGAAATTTATCAAATTTTGGTGAAACCACTGTCATACAATTGTATCCATTGTGGTTTGGTCCACTTTCTAACAACTCAAAATTTCCTTTTACGGTTTAAGTATACCTTTTTATACCACTGACTGGTTGCAATGGATTCAATTAGTGCAGTCTATTGCCTGGTCACGGGTTACTTATTTGGTAATTTTGCATCCATATCCACCTATATTGGCATTCCATACCATCTTATATCTATGAAATAAACTTCTGATTAAAAGATTGGCGGATAATATCGGTTTTGCCATTATGATGACATTAGTGTTGTATGTCAATGTCGTTGGGTATAATTGATATGCTGCCTTAGTCTTATTGGTATCGTTGTTTGTGTAAGCAGTTTTCTACACTTGAGTCCAATTGTCACAACATGTTTGCACACACGAATCACTCTCATCTGCTGTAAACGTATTCTGATGCATTAGATGAACAGATATTGTGCCATTTATTTGATGGTTTCATTGCCAACCAGGAATTACTTTATATTTTACTACACTTGCATTTACCTATTAGTGACACCAACTATAGGTTCCCATTTGCTAATTCCATATTTGTTGTTATTGCAGGTATGTATATGAATGACGTGCGGAATCGATGGTATCGAGATGAAATATGTGGTATGCAGGCTCATTCGAAGAAGATAAGTTCCTGATTTATTCTCCGTTTCTGTACCCTAAAGTAATCACATTAAACTTTCTATTTTAGTATACACTACATATTAAATGATAACTACGCGTACTGACCCTATATTCTTAACTTCCCACAGTCGCAGGAGGCGTGACAGGGATCTTCATCGATTGTTTGAAAGAAAAAAAAAACACGATATTCTTGGGATGTTAGGTGTTATTTTGTGAAACATAAATTTACTAAAGCAAGCGATTTGTGTATCACAAAATAGCATTTAACAGCCCAAAGATATCGTCGTTTTTTTTTTGCCTGATAAAGTGAGCGCCTCAGTATCTTACTGGTACATATGATTTACAAATTAAATTATGCGTTGTTGCTAAAAGAAAACTAATATTAGTATCGTTAATCGGATAATTGTTAGGATATTTATTGTATCATCACACTTATAGCAGGTCACATGTCTAATACGATTATCGCATATTTTTATGATGCAGGTTATCTTTCAAGTAATAGTCTCTCTTGTGAACTTAGTTCGAAGACCTATCTATAATACGGAGATGGCTGTTCCTTTAAAATAATAATAATAATAATAATAATAATAATAAAGGCAAAAAAAATTAAGAACCGATATTGTTGAACTATTATATGTTATTTTATAAGACATCAATCTTATGTAGAATACAGATCTATGTGTTATAAAATAGCATTTAATAGACCAACAATATTGTGATCTTTTATTTTATATGACGATCGGTTATGCCACCTATATATTCGTGTGAATAATCATAATAAGGTATTATAATTCTTCCAACCACACTTGTTATTGATAGCTAATATCCAATATAAAAACAGTGTTATTTGTTCATTTGAAAATTTACATTCACATACATATATATATATATATATATATATATATATATATATATATATATATATATATATATATATATAATATATACTACTATATAGGGGGTTGAATAGTTTCTTGATTAAAAACTTTGTTTGAAACTTATTGAAAGATCAATTGATATTGATCTTAAGTATGTTAATGAAATATGCAAGCAATATGTAATAAGTAAGTAAGGAAAGAAATGATCAAACCACAACAAGTTGTTTATTGTGGTTCGACCTACAAGGACTCTTTTCCTTGCCTACTCCGCTCCCCGAGTCTCACTTTCGAGTTTAACTTCACTAGTCAACAAGCTCCTTTCACCGTGGAGAAAACCTTTACACTTAACTTACACTATTTCCGACACTAAGCTAGATGTCGAGTTCTTTCAAGGTACAACTACTCCCACGCAATGTATTTTGAGGACTAAAATACTAACCGCTCACACTCAAGATTATGATGATTTGATACAACAATGAAGTATGGATCAACACTAGATCATACAATACTAAACAAACAAGACTTCCAACTTCCGTTGAAGCTTGAATATGACTTGATCTTCTTTGCTACAAAGAGATCACTAATATGATATGAAGCGGGTTAGAAAGGTTAGAGAAGATATGTATGAGAGTATGTTAGAAAGGGATGAAAACTACTTGGCTTGGCATTGCCATTTATAGCCAATTTGGACGGGGCGTCCACGGACGCGGACCCTAAAAGGGTTCGCATGTGTACCTGTGATTAATGCCGTGATCGGCGGTCGAGATATCAAATCTTGCTTAAAGTCAACTCTATCTAAGTAAGATTGTGCAAGATATGAAGAGTACAAATCTTCACAAAATATCTAATGGAATCTTCAATGATCTCCATGATGTAATACAAGATGTCAAAATGTTGTATTACTATTAATAGAAATATGCAAATGCTTAAGTAGTGTTTGGTTTTAAGAACCTAACACATTCTACAAACTACTATCCTACATAATGATTAGAGTCATATCAAGATGTTACTAATCATAAATGTAAATGCTTGAATGATGAATATATTGTTTGAGAAAGCTTGTTTTAATGTCTAATAAACTTGACAAGCTTTAAGCTTTTATAAATTAAATTTACTTTTGTCGTTAACAAAACTTAGGCAAAGATCAAAAATATAAATAACGTTTAATGCGATATTTGTATTAACAATCTCCCCACTTTTGTTGAGGACAAAATATAAATTATTTTTATAAAAGAGACAAAGTTTGTACAGAGTTATAAAAATATTAGTTTTAGAACTTTGAAAAGGAAATGATAATATAAGTGTATGAATTTTGACTTTTTATGAAAGTCGAAGAATTCATAGTTGATGCATGATGTTGACTTTTGAGGAAAGTCAAAGTATGCATTTGACTTTAAGAAAAGTCAAGTATTATCAATGAGGGTTCTGTTTGACTTTTAGAAAGTCAATTGTATGCGGTTGACTTTTTCGGAAAAGTCAATATAAATAATTCAAGTTCTATATTTTCTCCCCTTTTTGTCTCAACAAAAGAAGAGGCTATCTTGGAATGTAATGAGCAGAAGCTTATTCTCTCCCTTGTTCAAAGCTCCCCAAATTGGGTGCTTTAATGGGAGGATACATGGATTGTGAAAATAAAGCTACAAAAAAATTGTTAGTAATAATGATCATTCAAGCATTTCCAAACACTATGTAATGACACCAACAACATAATAAACAACATTCATTTGTTAAAATTTTCATGAGTAAAGATCATGAAAAGAGAACACAATGATGTGTTTCTAGTACAAAAGAAAAAAATTATCCTAAAACAAAAACAAATAAAAGACTATTCTAAAACCATCCTAAAGAGATGGTGGATGGGAAAAGCGTTGAGGCAGCTCAAGAATGTGATTGAGGATGAACCTCATTTCTTCGTGGAAGTCATGGACCATAATCCGGGTCCGTTCCACGGTTTGACCCGTTGCTCACAAGTTGAGCAACCATGTCTGGTGGGTAGAAAGTTTGCGGAGGTTGTGGTGGTGGAATGGTGGATGTGTTGGTGGTGTTGGGGATGTTTGGAGTGGTCATGATGGATGCAAGCAAAGCACTTTGCATTGCATTGTCTCATTAAGTGAGAATCCACCATGCCTTGAATTGGTGGAGGTTGTGGAGTTCGGCTTGAATCTCCTCTACAGTGGGATTGTCATCCACATGTTCTCCGGAATGTCCTCATATGAGGGACATTGATGATGGAAGTGGATGATCCCGTATAAAGGACCATGAATGTCCTTGTGAATGGGGTGGAAAAGGAGAGGTCTTGGCCTAATGGGCGTTTGGGTCAATGGATGGCCGGGGTGATTCATGAGCGATTCGCTCAATGGTGCCAAATGATGGCAATGGTGGTGGATGACTTGGCCTAGGAGGCAAGTCTTCCAAGTCTCTAGGAAAGGATTTGGTGATGTTGGTGGGTAGAAAATAACTCCATGGGAGTGAGTGGGAGACCTTGGTGAAGGTGGTGAGGTGTTTTGGATGTTTGGATGGGTGCGGTGGAGGTGAAGTAGGTGCTTTTGATGGTGGTGGAGTGGTGATCACAGTGTGTGATGAAGTGGGTGTAGCAGGTAAGGTGTGTATCATCTCTAATGGGAGATGAGATGGTGAGTGGTGAAGATTCGGATGATGAGCTAAGATTAACAAAGCAACAAGGCCTTACGCTCATTCTAGCGGTTTTCTTGCAAGGTTTTGGTGATGATTTAGTCATTTTATCTTGGGTTTTGATTTGCTAGATAGTAAGTGAGAATGAAGAAGGTGTGAGGATGATCATGGTAAAGCCTTTCAATTTATAGAGATGAGAAATTGTTGAAAAGGTTTGATTTGATGTTGAACCATTGAATAGATGAGGTTCCTAATGATTTGGAAGTGGGTTGAATGCTAGTCATATCACCCAAGTCAATCCATACAAAGAAGATGGAGTGAGGAAGAAAAGATATGCAATAAATGTGTTCTAGTGAGTGGAATTTCTAATATTAGGATTACCGCGGTTTGAAGGTACCAAAATTTTGGTTCCTTCCTTTATAAAGGGCTCCTTGGGTGGATTTTTCAAATTTTTGAATTTTGGTGGGAAATGGTTCTTACATCCCTTAGTGAAAATACTAGTTCTAATAACGGTATAAACTAGTTAAGATTGATTTATGAGTGATGGAAGATAATTTGGAATTACGAAAGAGTGAAATTCGAGAAAATTACAGGAGGATCCGGCACCAAAATCATACATGACGGAACCCCAAAGGGTGCCGTCACGGTCACTGTCTGGATATGGCGGTGCCAAAATTCATAAGGGCGGTACCAAAATAAAGGTCTTGATACGATCCGTGAGTCTTTGAAATTTGGACGAGAAAGTTTCCTAAAAGCGAAATTTCAATCTGAAAATTTTTCTCAAACACATTATACTAAACATTTCTAGTTAGGAAAAGTAAATAACACATATGTAAACACGGTGGAGCATAGATTAAGAGCAAAGCTTATTGATTTTCACAATATAGTGAAAATGGGTAAAATTGATAGCATACTTGTGCTATCCCCCGCATGAGATTGTTAGCATACACCATTGTTTCAAGTTATATTATCATCCTACATAATAAAAACAACTAAATAGTATCAAACATTAACGATAGTGCATTGTTCCAAACACTCCTTAAAGTACCCTTATTTGTCCACTTCTTGTAAATTTTGTTCATCATCCTACCAAGGCACTTGAACATTCCCTTAGTTTGCTTGAATTACTGCTGATTCATTCTCAATTTCGGGAAGAGATGTGTAATACTCTTGAGGTGGAAGGCGAGGCTTGGAAGACCATCCTGAGCTATTTGATGATGATGATGAAGGAGTTGGAGGTTTAGCTCTCTTGCCTTTAGTCTTAGCAACTCTAGCATCACTCAAGGGCACAAAGATGTGAGGATGAGATCATATTGAAGGTGCATCCCTTTTGGGGTTGGTGGAATTGGGCGAAGTTTCTATATGGCGGGTGAGAAGCATCCGTATGGAAAGCAACGGATCCTTGAGTTGGAATATCAATCATTCTCCTAGCTATGTAGTAGGCTAAGTTGAATGGTTGTCGGGTGGACAAGTTGTAAAGCATGTGACAAAGACAAGCGTTTATGTGATCCCTATTCCCTATGGTGCTAATGACGTTTGCTCTAAGTAACTCCTCCCATTTCTTAAATTAGTGCTTAAGTTCATTGAGCTCCATTCCATATGGATCTCGGTCTACCTCTTTTCCACTTTCGGGTGACTCGGGTTGTATCCGTTTTGGGTTAAAGGTGTTCACGGATGACATCATATCGGCTAACCGGGTTATGTAGGGAAAGGCGGTCATTGATTGCATCAAGTGCGGTGGTGACCACTTATCCGTGTAGACACAAGTTCCTGGTTGGGAATTCCTAGTACTCTAGCAAAGTCACTTAAGGTGATGGTGTAGTCATTTGGTTGATTCTAAAGCTAAGACAAAACTCATCATCTTCATCACTAAAACCGGTCACACTAGCATAGAATTCTAATCTGAACCTAGGACAAATTGGTTCATCAATGTCAAGAAGACAATCGAATTGAATGGCGGCTAGTTCTTCACGAAGATTGGTATGCTCAAGGAAGGATGAGTGAATGGTTCTACCCTCGTGGAAATACCTAGATTCTAGACCCTAAATATTTCTACTTGTTCCTTGGTGAGTCCTTTGGTTTTGTGATGTTTGGGAATGTAGTTAAGAGTGTCTTTGTGATCATAGAATCTTGCGGCTACCATGGTTATTCCTAAGAACAAAATTAACATGTTAAAAGTTTAGATGAATTTTAACGTTTTTTGATTCTAGTGTGTGCCTATATGAAAACAATTTGGAGTTACGGTTATCTCGACTCATTTATGCATAAAATGGTTTTAGTGGAGTGTTTGGCAAATACCATGAGATAACCCAAATGCTCTAATTCAATGTGGCCACATTTGAATATACCAGGAGTGCATATTAGTTATGCAATACCTTTAGTATTCAAGGGCATGCAAGTGATGAAAATTCTAACGTTTCTATTTGTATTATCAATGAAAAATGTTTTCCTATAAGTGAGAAGCTTTTCAAAACTTTTGACATGGGGTGTTGGTTGTTTGAATAAGGCCATATATTTATTATCTATCAATTAGTGGAAACATGATTTGTTTATGCAATATGATAATGTAGTACCTAATTTGAATGACTAGTTATGCAATTTGCCAATTGAATTCATATTTGGTATAAAAGCATACATAAAACCCATGTAATGATTTGTGATAGTTTTGTGCATAAATAAGAATACTAGACTCGAATTAAGAGATGAAATGTAGTTAGGATACTTACAATGATGTTATCTTGATGATAAGAGAGTGGGAAGATGACAATAATGAGCTTGGTTTAAGTTTTACGTTTTGGTAAAGTGGGTTGTGAGGAAGAAGGTGTTATGTATAAAATTTGTTTTGTACATGAGACACCACGGACGGCGGCACCAAATTTTTGGTTCGTCCAGGTGTTGTCGTTTGTCTGCGTGGTACTGATGCAGATACAAGACAAAATTATTTTGGTTTGACTATTCTAATGTTTTAGACTATGTTTATCCTACATGTTTGGTTCCATTAACCCTAAACCAAGTCTAAGAAGATTAAAGGTTCTCGTTTAAGAGGTTTAGTAAGAATGTCGGCAATGTTGTCTTCGGAGGATACTTTCTCGATTGAGATGTTTCCTTTTGAACATTGTCATGAAAGTGATAATGATTTCAATGTGCTTTATGCGAGCATGTTGAGCAGGATTCTTCTTTGAGATCGATGGCTCCTTTGTTGTCATACGATATTACAATGTCGTTGAGATGAATTCGTAGTCTCACGAGCTTGCTTCATCCAAAGAGCTTGTTGACATGCTTTTCCGGTGAGGCATTATTCGGCCCGATGGTAGAGATGGCTAAAACCGTTTGCTTCTTTGCAAACCATGAGGTGAGACAATGTCCAACAAAGTGCAAATACCACTTGTACTTTTCTATCGACATAATCACCGGCATGATCCGAGTCGGCATACACTATGGTTTCTATACCCGTTCCTTTGGGATACCATAATCTAAAACACGTTGTTCCATAATATATCTAAAGATCCTTTTAATGCTTCTAAGTGTGATGCCTTTGGGTTTCTTGGCGAGCACATGACAAACACTAAACATAATGTCGGGTCTACTAGTACGTAAGATAGAGTGAGGCTACCAATCATTCCTCTATATTTAGTGTTATCTACGAATCCTTTCTTAGTCCTTGGTGAGTTTAGTGTCGGGGACATGGGTGTTTTAGTTGGTTTGGAATCTTCAAGGCCAAATTTCTTAAGCATGTCTTTATATATTTAGATTGATTAAAGAAAATACCATCTTCTAGTTGTTTAATTTGAAGTCCTAGAAAGAAGTTTAACTCACCCATCATACTCATTTCAAACTCGTCATGCATGATTTTAGAGAAATCATTACATAGTTCTTGACAAGTTGATCCGAATATAATGTCATCAGCGTATATTTGAACAATAATAATTTGCGATTCCTTTTTCTTAGTAAAAGAGTATTATCTACTAATCCCATAGTATATTTGTTATCAATAAGAAAAGTCTTAAGGCGGTCGTACCAAGCTTTAGGTGCTTGTTTAAGGCGTATAATGCTTTCTTGAGTTTGAAGACATGATGTGGTTTCTCAAAGTCGGTAAAACCGGGAGGTTGAGCAACATACACTTCTTAGTTAATAAACCCATTAAGAAAAGCACTTTTAACATCCATTTGAAATAATTTAAAATCATAAGCACATGCATAAGCAAGTAATATTCTAATAGATTCAAGTCTAGCTCTGGGTGCATAAGTTTCATCATAGTCAATTCCTTCTTGTTGATTATAACCTTGTGCAACAAGCCTAGCTTTGTTTCTAGATACTACACCATTTTAGGTCCATTTTATTTGAAAGACCCATTTTGTTCCAATTATAGTTTGATCTTTAGGTTTTGGAACTAGTTTCCAAACATCATTTCTAACAATTGGTTTAATTCTTCTTGCATGGCCATTACCCATGACTCATCTTTTATTGCTTCATTTATGGTTTTGGTTCAATGGTGGATACAAAACAAAAATGATTACTTTGATTTTGAGCTTGTGATCTTAAGGTTCTTTGATTAAGTTTTCCTATGACCTTTTCTAATGGATGACTTTTAGATTCCTTTATGTTAACAATTTCCTTATTTAATGGTTCATCTTCCTTGTTATTATTAATTTGACTTTCAATTATTTGACTTTCAACTAAGTCATCATCTACAAGGTGATGTCTTAGAGGAGGTGGACTTTAGATCAAATGTTATGTTCAGCGATTCCTCGACTATCATTGTTTCTTTATTTAAGACAATGTAAGCTTTACTAGTTTGAGAGTAACCAAGAAATACACCTTCATAAGACTTTGGGTCAAACTTGGTGAGATAATCCTTAGTGTTAAGAATAAAACATTTGCAACCAAAGACTTTAAAATATCATAATGTTGGCTTTTTACCTTTATAAAGTTCATATGGTGTTTTGTTTAGGAAAGGGCGTATTAGGACTCTATTTAAAATATATGTAGAAGTGTCAGGCGTTACACCAAAACTTTTGAGGAATGTTTTGTTCATTAAGCATTGTTCTACTCATTTCTTGAATTGTTCTATTTTACGTTCTACTACTCCATTTGATTGAGGTGTTAGGAGCGGAAAAGTTATGTGTTATACCATTTGTATCACAAAATTTTCCAAATTGAGTTTCGTTGTCAAATTACGACCATGATCCGTTCGGATCGACACAATTTGACACCTAGAAGATTTTGAATTTTCTTGCTAAGTATTTCAAATTTATCAAAAGCTTCATTTTTGGTTTTCAAAATAACGTCCAAGTAAACCTTGAGTAATCATCTACTATGACCAAAGTGTATAAGTTGCCTCCATAGCTTTATAGCGGATGGTCCAAACAAGTCCATATGTAATAATTCTAGACACTTAGATGTAGATACCATATTTTTAGATTTGTGACTACTATGTGTTTGTTTACCAATTTTGCAAAGCGTTGCAAAAGTGTTGGTCATATTTTAGTTTTGGCAAATTCTAACTAACTCTTTTGAAGATAGGTTTTGTATAAGTCTCATATTAGCGTGACCTAGCGTCTATGCCAAAAGAGATGAGCTATCGTCTAATGTTGTTAGGCAAAGTTTGTCATTATATGTTTTATCTATTTTCATGGCGTATATGTTATTTTCCTAACTCCTTTAGCTATGGTGATACCATCTTTTAGTATTTTACTACCATTTTCATCAAATAGTACTTTGTACTTTTTATCGCATAGTTGGCTAATACTAAGTAGATTAAATCCTAACCTATCCACATGAGCAACATTTTCAATAGTTAGAGAGTTATGAGCAATCGTGCCTTTGCCAATGATTTTGCTTTTGAGATTGCTACCGAAAGTGACATTACCTCCGTCATACTCTTGGTATGATGAGAAGAGACTTTGTTGCCGAGTCATGTGTCGTGAGCATCCACTATCTTTTATCCATTCATCGGGTTCCAATCAACTTTTAAACATACCTAAGAAGCGAATAACTCCAAACATTTGGTCCCCAATATCTCATGGGTCCGTTTGGGTTAAACATACCATTATTTGATTCATGTATGGAAATGATGGGTAAGGGTTCCATGGCATGTAACTGGGGTTTGATATGGTCTAGGAATGTTTTGATTCAACCGATTGTGTTGGTAGTTAGGTTGAACGTTGTGGTTGCTCTTAGGAAAGGCGTTTGGCAAAGGGTTTTATATCGTTGTTGAGTAGTTTTGATCTAAATTCATTTTTAACAAGTCCTACCCACGATATAATGGTGGTTTTAGTTTAACATTATCATTGGTTTTCTTTGTTATTTTAACAAATTGATGCGGTCCAGTATTGCGAACATTACATTATAGCGAAGTACCCATGGTACCCTTTTGCTAAAGCAGACGGAACCCTTATTTTGGTTCCGTGCAGTCCGTCTTATCTTCTTGACGATTTTGTGAGAATGTTAGTCTTTTTCGACGTTTTGTTTTGACTCTTTGGAATTAATACTTCATTGAAACCTAGCCCATTCATGTCTCACGGTGTTTTATGGATTTTAACTATTTCGCCGGCCGAGCGATGTTTTGTTAAACCTTTTAAACTTAGAGTTATTTTCTATTAAAACTTCTTGTGTGAGCTTTAGTTTTCTATTTCAAGATTAAGCTCTTGACATGATTTACAATCATCGTCATTTGCTTTTCCTTTTTCAAGGCGCTTTTGCTTTTCTTTTAACTCATATACCTCATTTTCCAAAAACTCCTTTTGGTTTTTAAAAGTTATTTTTAGTTATGATTTTTAGACTTAGCTCGCACAATTGATTATATTGTTTTGCAAGGTGTCATCATCTATAGAAGAATAAGAAGAGTCGGAAAGTACCTCATTTGACTCATGTGCCATTAGAAGCGATCTCTTCCTTGCTTGATTCTTCGCCGTCTTCACACTATCACTCCAAGCACCACTTACAAAAGCTCGTTGAGTTTTGCTTTTAGGTGGCTTGGGACATTCTCTATAAGATGACTTGCATCACCACATCTAAAACACTTTCTTTCACTTTAATCTTCTTATCATCCCGATCTTTTGAATGGCTTCTTTTCTTCTCGAGGTTGTCTTACAAACTTTCCTCTTCTTCTAAAGAACTTCTTGAAATCTCCGGCCATGGCATACTCCTCATCTTCACTATCGAGACAAGATTCACCATCATCGCTTGATTCCGCCTTTGCTTTAAAAGCAGCGGTTTGATCTTCTCCTTTCTTCCTTTGATGATCTCGAATCTTTCTCCATTATCATTTCGTGAACTTTGAGGTTGCCAATTAGCTCGTCTAGTGACATTATTGAGAGATCTTTTGATTCTTCAATAGCGGTCACTTTAGCTCTCCATTTGGGATGGAGTGCTCTAAGAAATTTCGACAAAGTTCTTACTACGAAAAAGATTCATCAAGTGCTTTAAGTGATGTAATGATAATGTTAAAACGAGCAAACCCGCAATCAATGGTTTCATCTTCGAGGGATAACAAATTGTTCATATTGTTGAACAAGAAGATCAATTTGTTATCCTTGACTTGTGAATTACCTTGATGTGTAACAATTAAAGATTCCCAAATATCTTTGCGGTTTCACACATAAAAATTCTTTCATATTCTTTTCTAGGTAAAGCATTATAAAGCATCATTTTAGCTTCATTATTTTAGCAACTAATTTCTTTTGTTCATCATGAAATATCCTTTGTTGTAGAACTAAAATCTCCTTTGACAATAATAAACCAAAGATCTATATCTTTTGATTTTACATATGTTTCAAAGCGGTTTTCAATAGATAAATCCATTGGTTTCAAAAAGTGGTGGTCTTTGCATAGATTGCCCATGCTTTAAAGTTTTAGGAGAATCCATGGATCGTTTCAAGTTTATAAAATACAAGTTATTTTAGAAATTCTTGAGCAACGAGCTCGATACCAATGTAGAAAACTAGAAGGGGGTTGAATAGTTTAGATTAAAACTTTGTTTTGAAACTTATTGAAAGATCAATTGATATTGATCTTAAGTATGTTAATGAAATATGCAAGCAATATGTAATAAGTAAGTAAGGAAGAAATGATCAAACCACAACAAGTTGTTTATAGTGGTTGACCTACAAGGACTCTTTTCCTTGCCCTCTCACTCCCAGGTCTCACTTTCGAGTTTAACTTCACTAGTCAACAAGCTCCTTTCACAGCGGAGAAAACCTTTACTATATAATAATAATAATAATAATAACAATATGATAACAATAACAATAGATAACAATAACAATGGAGGATTCTTGCTTGAGGGTGGTTAGATATACGGGTTGGGACACTCATTGGATGAATTCCTTTAAGTATTTACAGCTAAGCGATTAAATGTAACATTGCATAAGATAGTAGAACAACACCATATTTGATTTAAGAAATAAGTTTACAATGTTACATAAAGAGTTTTATACAATCTGAATGAAAAACATAAGTCTTAATCTTATCAAATTTAAGTCTTTAGAAAGAGGTCTTGGCCAATCACTCGGTCTTGATACGAGAATAATGTATGACTTCAATATGCATGCCTTCAAATACAACTATCGATCACACGAAAATAATACTTGAAAGCGTCAACATAATGTTGGTGAGCTCGTGGTTTTAAGTTAAATAAAACCATTTAGTGCATGATATATAAGTAGGACAAGTGTGCAATTAATAATAATAAAGCGTGGGGCAAGTAGTTATATCATAATCAAACCACTTGGCTAGTCCGGTAACCACCCAATAAACCACCAACCTCATTCTTCATCTAAAATGTGCAATAGATATCCACGGTTATTATCGCTAACCGGTGGGGCTAAGCATTGACTAATAGGAATCATAGGTATCAACCAATCCTAAGGCTGTTGGCTAATAGGAATCTAGGTATCCAACCAGTCCTTAACATTGTTGGCTAATATGAATCATCGTAACATAGACATTTACCAACTACTACAAGCACCCATCACACAATTATAAACACACATATGCCCAAAAGGAATGATAGGAATTTAACAGTTAGTGAAATCATGTACTTGAAATAAGAATTTAGCTGCAGAATGAAATAATGTATTTGCAATAATGGTTGAGAATAAAGAAAATAATGAAATCTAAGTGGGTGTTGAGTATTATTTTCCCAGAAAATATAAGTAAAGCGGGGCTCTGATAGTCACCTTGAAGAGCATGAGACAAGGTGATATGTTTAAACAAGAAATCTCTTAGAGATGTAACGAATCACTAAGAATCCTCCATCGGAGATCTACATAAATCAATATTCACTTAACATAAGGTTTCATTTATTAATTCCATTGGCGATCATAATTGTTTCTTAAATACTTGTAGTTATTCATTAGTGTGATTAGGGTTTCATTGATGGAATTAAGTTAGCATATGTTTAAGGTACTTGTATTAATGTTTCAAAAGTAATTTAGGTCAACATATGATCAATTGTATCATAATTATCATTTAAGCACATTTAGGGTTCAAAACATCAAATGATATTAACTCGCACAGACCTAAGCTTTTTACAAATTTCACGATTTAAGTCCTTTAGCCTTCACTTTATGAATTTTCAAACCACACTTAGACTCTCACTCGAAGCTATAATAATTTACAAATGTACATATATTACTTATGAGCTCATGAATTTTCTAGAATTATATCTATATACTAATTGTGGAACAAACGGAATTCACTTGTGTAATGCGTTAGTGATGTGACACTGTGGTTGGTTGTAATACATGTTGCCATATTGCTATTGGCTAAGAGGCAATTGTGAGTGATTTTCTACAATAAAAACACGTATACGTTAACTCCACCGTCTTCTCTCTCGCATATTCTAGATCTATCATTTTATACCAACAAAAAACACACCGCTCTTTCTTTCTCTTCTTTCTCAAATCAACGATCAACACCAATGATTTATCTAATTATAATCGAATTCATTTGTAAGTTAACGGTTCATAACCCTACCGGTTACAAAAGCGGTTTGTCAATTGATTGTCGGCGATCTCTTTCTTTGATTTCTTTTGAAACCCTAGCGGTTACAAATATGGTTTGTCAATTGATTGTCGGGATCTCTTTCTTTGATTTCTTTTGAGGTATGGTTTATTGTATTTTTTAAATGGTTTAGAATCATCTTTTTTTTTACGATCGGTTTAGGTCTTACACATTATCTTCTAAATATTTTGCTTCTACATATGTTCTCGATGATTGATTTTAATTGTTGTAGTTTTAGCTTTCATTAACATAGGTTACTTTGTATTAGGAGATTGAGGCATTTTGGAAGAAACATTCATGATGTATGTTGGATGCATTACGGTTTAGTTATATGTTTTTTAGGTTTAAGTGGTAATTGACTATATTTTCCTTTTTTAGGAATTTTAACATGCGTTTTCTATGTTTTAAATGGTTGTTCACTTATGGTATTATGGGATGCCTTTTCCATATTAGTTGGTGTAACAACCGCTTGCATCAAAGAATATAACGTCTTACTTTGATCTTTAGTAGGTTAGGCTTAAAATGTTACATTGGTTTTATGAGATGGATCTTTTGGTGTTTGTAATAATTTAGGTGAAAATGTCGAATTTAAGTTTCGTTGTTGCTCAACTCATTACGTTTTTGGTTTCAGGCTATCTTTGGGAAAATAAATGTAGCGAGCGATGTTCGGCCAAGAAAAACTAATCCTACTCTTGATGTCTGGGATTGCTTTTTCTTGGTCGAATCTTAATCACCTATGATTTCCATAATGCACCACAAAGTTTGGTCTTTCATACAAGATTCCAATTTTACGGATGCGGTATTTATTTTCAAGTTGAATTTTACATATTTAATGGAATAATATTACTTAGAACATTTCGATTACCTTATATATATATCCGCTGCACAAACTTGCAGTGGCTCTCATCTAAAATGGTGATTGCCTAACAATTATATTAATGTTTTGTTGCTTTTATGGAATAACGTTATTTGCTATTCTTAATAGTTTATGTGAAAATGTGATGATGTCGTTGAATTTAGATATCATAATGGTTTTGGAAAAATAAAATAAAATAAAGGATGGTATATTTGGCATCGTTTTATGTTGATGTTTATGTATTCCACCGGTAATATCAAATTTGCGTTTCGTAATTGTTAAATTGATGGTATTTTTTGTTGCGAGCTATTCTTGGGAAAGCAAAGTGGTTATCGATCGTCGGCCAAGAAGAAAATACTCCAACTGTGATGTCTTGTAACGCTTTTCTTTGAATCGATGACCACTTATGCTTTGCGAGGTTTTTACGTCTTTGCCATTGCATCACTTGACGGTTTGCACTGTACAGCCTTTCACTTTTTTGGGTTGCACTATTTGCTTTACTTGAATTCTTGTTTACATGGAACGATATTAGTTACGTTTTTTGGGATAATGTTATCTGCATAAATTCATTCGCAACACTTTGGAAAGTAACTTTAACCTAAACGCTAATGACACGAGAGGCATATTGCAAGTGTTGTTTACCATCTTATTTTAATTAGATGAGGCCAACTGTTAAGTAAGAATCGATTACTTTTCGCTTTAGGGCATTTGTTTGTGTTTAACGCTTATGGGAACATTGACCACTTCTCGCTATACAACATTACACAAATTCGACAACCATTGGAGTTTAGTTGACGATGCTCATAATGATAATGTTTAAGATATCAATATACTTAGCTTATCGAGCATAGTCCAAATTGCTTATAGGTCTTGACGATACAAATTTGATTATTTGGGTACCTTTTGCAACATCGAATTGGAATGGACATCGAACAAGAGTTGTAGTGGAATGTTGTGCAAAATATTAAGATATTGCAGATTTTATAACTCTGGTAAGGATCGCCTTGGTGTTTCTCAATTGTAAACAACCATCGTGTCTTTATGAGCAAAGAATGCTTCGTTGAATTATGTATTGCTAAATAACCGTTTAAATAACGAATCAAATAATTCATATTAGTTGATTTAATAACTGGAGGTTGCCTCAAAGAGTAAGCGTGGTGGATCACGTGGGATAGGTTTACATGTTTAGTTACTTTTATGAGATGGCAATTTTGGTTTCTAATAATTTATGTGAAAATGTGACAAACTTAGGATTTTTAGCTATTTCATTACACTTTGATGTTACAGTTTTGTGCCAAAAGAAATGTGGTGAGCGATGTTCGCTAACAACAACTACTCCTACTACGATGTATTGGGATCGGCTTTTCTTGGTAGAATCACTGCTATATTCTGAGAATGCATCGACAACAAGTTTAGCCTTTCATATAAGATTTCATTTCTTTAGAGTTTTAGAGGTTTTGCTTTCAAGATGCATTTTACATATTTAATGGAATAATTTTACTTAGGGATGTTGGGTACCTTTATCGTGATGGAATGACAATGGACATGGAACAATATCTGCGATGGATATTCTGTCACATAAAGATTAAGATGGTTTGAACATCTTACAGCTCTTGTGTAACATAGTGTTCCTCATTTCAAGTGTAATGAAGCTACCATGTCTTTATGTGAGCAGTGATTTATCGACCTACACCGTTTGAAATTTATCAAATTTTAGCGAGACCGCTATCATACAGTGCATCCATTCGGTTTAAGTCACTTTCTCTTTCAAAATTTCCTTTTAAGCTTTAAGAATGCCTATTTTTATGCGGTACTTGCAATGGATTCAGTTAGTCACTCTTTGCATGAAAGGTTACTTATTTGGTAATTTTGCATCCATATCCACTATATTGGCATTCCATACCATCTTATATCTATGAAATAAACTTGATTAAAAGATTGGCGGATAATATCGGTTTTGCCATTATGATGACATTAGTGTTGTATGTCGATGTGGTTGGGTATAATTGATATCTTGCCTTAGTCTTATTGGTATCGTTGTTTGTGTAAGCGATTTTCTACACTTGAGTCCAATTGTCACAACATGTTTGCACACGAATCACTCTCATCTGTAAATATTCGATGCATTAGATGAGCGGATATTGTGCCATTTATTTGATGGTTTCATGCCAACGGGAATTACTTTATATTTTACTACACTTGCATTTACCTATTAGTGACACCAACTATAGGTTCCCATTTGCTAATTCCATATTTGTTGTTATTGCGGTATGTATGCGAATGATGCGGAATCGATGGTATCGAGATGAAATATGTGGTATGCAGGCTCATTCGAAGATAAGTTCTGATTTATTCTCCGTTTACGTACCAAAAGTAATCATTAAACTTTCTATTTTAGTATACACTACATATTAAATGATAACTACGCGTCTTGACCCTATATTCTTAACTTCCCACGGGGAGGCGTGTGCGAGGATCTTCGTCGATTGTTTGAAGAAAAAAAAACGATATTCTTGGGATGTTAGGTGTTATTTTGTGAAACATAAATTTACTAAAGCAAGCGATTTGTGTATCACAAAATAGCATTTGACCCAAAGATATCGTTTTTTGCTGATAAAGTGTAGCCTCGATCTTCTTGGTACATATGATTTACAAATTAAATTATGCGTTGTTGCTAAAAGAAAACTAATATTAGTATCGTTAATCGGATAATTGTTAGGATATTTATTGTATCATCACACTTATAGCGGGTCACATGTCTAATACGATTATCGCATATTTTTTATGATCGAGTTATCTTTCAAGTAATAGTCTCTCTTGTGAACTTAGTTCAAGACCTATCTATATCTGAATGACATTTCCTCAAAATAATAATAATAATAATAATAATAATAATAATAAAGGCAAAAAAATTAAGAACGATATTGTTGAACTATTATATGTTATTTTATAAGACATCAATCTTATGTAGAATACGGATCTATGTGTTATAAAATAGCATTTAATAGACCAACAATATTGTGATCTTTATTTTATATAACGATCGGTTATGCCACCTATATATTCGGTGTGATAATCATAATAAAATATTATAATTCTTCCAACCACACTTGTTATTGATAGCTAATATCAATATAAAACGATTGTTATTTGTTCATTTGAAAATTTACATTCACACACATATATATATATATATATATATATATATATATATATATATATATATATATATATATATAGAAAACTAGAAGGGGGTTGAATAGTTTTGATTAAAAACTTTGTTTGAAACTTATTGAAAGATCAATTGATATTGATCTTAAGTAATTAATGAAATATGCAAGCAATATGTAATAAGTAAGTAAGGAAAGAAATGATCAAACCACAACAAGTTGTTTATTGTGGTTACATTTTCAAGGACTCTTTTCCTTGCCACTCCGCTCCCGAGTCTCACTTCGAGTTTAACTTCACTAGTCAACAAGCTCCTTTCACCGTGAGAGAAACCTTTACACTTAAGCTTACACTATTTCGGCCTAAGCTAGATGTGAGTTCTTTCAAAGTACTTCTCCCTTTCCTGTATTTTGAGGACTAAAATACTAACCGCTCACACTTTAAGATTATGATGATTTGATACAACAATGAAGTATGGATCAACACTAGATCATACAATACTAAACAAACAAGACTTCCAAACCGTTGAAGCTTGAATATGACTTGATCTTCTTTGCTACAAGAGATCACTAATATGATATGAAGCGGGTTAGAAAGGTTAGAGAAGATATGTATGAGAGTATGTTAGAAAGGGATGAAAACTACTTGGCAGCATTGCCATTTATAGCCATTTGGACGAGGCGATCCGGACGCGGACCCTAAAAGGGTTCCATGGTATGATTAATGCCGTGATCGGCGGTCGAGATATCAAATCTTGCTTAAAGTCAACTCTATCTAAGTAAGATTGTGCAAGATATGAAGTACAAATCTTACTAAAATATCTAATGGAATCTTCAATGATCTCCATGATGTAATAAGATGTCAAAATGTTGTATACTATTAATAGAAATATGCAAATGCTTAAGTAGTGTTGGTTTTAAGAACCTAACACATTCTACAAACTACTATCCTACATAATGATTAGAGTCATATCAAGATGTTACTAATCATAAATGTAAATGCTTGAATGATGAATATATTGTTTGAGAAAGCTTGTTTTAATGTCTAATAAACTTGACAAGCTTTAAGCTTTTATAAATTAAATTTACTTTTAGGTTAACAAAACTTAGGCAAAGATCAAAAATATAAATAACGTTTAATGGCGATATTTGTATTAACAATCTCCCTTTTTTTGAGGACAAAATATAAATTATTTTTATAAAAGAGACAAAGTTTGTACAGAGTTATAAAAATATTAGTTTTAGAACTTTGAAAGGAAATGATAATATAAGTGTATGAATTTTGACTTTTTATGAAAGTCAAAGAATTCATAGTTGATGCATGATGTTGACTTTTGAGAAAGTCAAAGTATCAGGTTGACTTTAAGAAAAGTCAAGTATTATCAATGAGGGTTCTGTTTGACTTTTAGAAAGTCAATTGTATGCGGTTGACTTTTAGGAAAAGTCAATATAAATAATTCAAGTTCTATATTTCTCCCCCTTTGTCTCAACAAAAGAAGAGGCTATCTTGGAATGTAATGAGCAGAGCTTATTCTCCCCCCGGTTCACTCCCCCTAAATTGGGTGCTTTAATGGGAGGATACATGGATTGTGAAAATAAAGCTACAAAAATTGTTAGTAATAATGATCATTCAAGCATTTCCAAACACTATGTAATGACACCAACAACATAATAAACAACATTCATTTGTTAAAATTTTCATGAGTAAAGATCATGAAAAGAGACACAATGATGTTTCTAGTACAAAAGAAAAAAATTATCCTAAAACAAAAACAAATAAAAGACTAAAAACCATCCTAAAGAGATGGTGGATGGGAAAAGCGTTGAGGCAGCTCAAGAATGTGGTTGAGGATGAACCTCATTTCTTCGTGAAGTCATGGACCATAATCGGGTCCGTTCCGCAGTTTGACCCGTTGCTCACAAGTTGAGCAACCATGTCTGGTGGGTAGAAAGTTTGCGGAGGTTGTGGTGGTGGAATGGTGGATGTGTTGGTGGTGTTGGGGATGTTTGGAGTGGTCATGATGGATGCAAGCAAAGCACTTTGCATTTGCATTGTCTCATTAAGTGAGAATCCACCATGCCTTTAATTGGTGGAGGTTGTGAGTTCGGCTTGAATCTCCTCTACAGTGGGATTGTCATCCCATGTTCTCCGGAATGTCCTCAATGAGGGACATTGATGATGGGTGATCCCGTATAAAGGACCATGAATGTCCTTGTGAATGGGGTGGAAAAGGAGGTCTTGGCCTAATGGGCGTTTGGGTCAATGGATGGCCGGGGTGATTCATGAGCGATTCGCTCAATGGTGCCAAATGATGGCAATGGTGGTGGATGACTTGGCCTAGGAGCAAGTCTTCCAAGTCCTCTAGGAAAGGATTTGGTGATGTTGGTGGGTAGAAAATAACTCCATGGGAGTGAGTGGGAGACCTTGGTGAAGGTGGTGAGGTGTTTTGGATGTTTGGATGGGTCTTGGTGGAGGTGAAGTAGGTGCTTTTGATGGTGGTGGAGTGGTGATCACAGTGTGTGATGAAGTGGGTGTAGCAGGTAAGGTGTGTATCATCTCTAATGGGAGATGAGATGGTGAGTGGTGAAGATTCGGATGATGAGCTAAGATTAACAAAGCAACAAGGCCTTCACGCTCATTCTAGCGGTTTTCTTGCAAGGTTTTGGTGATGATTTAGTCATTTTATCTTGGGTTTTGATTTGCTAGATAGTAAGTGAGAATGAAGAAGGTGTGAGGATGATCATGGTAAAGCCTTTCAATTTATAGAGATGAGAAATTGTTGAAAAGGTTTGATTTGATGTTGAACCATTGAATAGATGAGGTTCCTAATGATTTGGAAGTGGGTTGAATAGTCATATCACCCAAGTCAATCCATACAAAGAAGATGGAGTGAGGAAGAAAAGATATGCAAATGTGTTCTAGTGGTGGAATTTCTAATATTGATTACCGCGGTTTGAAGGTACCAAAATTTGGTTCCTTCCTTATGAGGGCTCCTTGGGTGGATTTTTCAAATTTTGAATTTTGGTGGGAAATGGTTCTTACATCCCAGTGAAAATACTAGTTCTAATAACGGTATAAACTAGTTAAGATTGATTTATGAGTGATGGAAGATAATTTGGAATTACGAAGAGTGAAATTGAGAAAATTACAGGATCCACGGCCTAAAATCATACAGACGGAACCCAAAGGGTGTGGTCACGGTCACTATCTGGATATGGCGGTGCCAAAATTCATAAGGGCGGTACCAAAATAAGGTCTTGATCGATCCGTCAGTCTTGAAATTTGGACGAGAAAGTTTCCTAAAAGCGAAATTTCAATCTGAAAATTTTTCTCAAACACATTATACTAAACATTTCTAGTTAGGAAAGTAAATAACACATATGTAAACACGGTGGAGCATAGATTAGAGCAAAGCTGATTTTCACAATATAGTGAAAATGGGTAAAATTGATAGCATACTTGTGCTATCCCCACATAGATTGTTAGCATACACCATTGTTTCAAGTTATATTATCATCCTACATAATAAAAACAACTAAATAGTATCAAACATTAACGATAGTGCATTGTTCCAAACACTCCTTAAAGTACCCTTATTTGTCAACTTCTTGTAAATTTTGTTCATCATCCTAAAGGCTTGAACATTCCCTTAGTTTGCTTGAATTACTGCGATTCATTCTCAATTTCGGGAAGAGATGTGTAATACTCTTGAGGTGGAAGGCGAGCTTGAAGACCATCCTGAGCTATTGATGATGATGATGAAGGAGTTGGAGGTTTAGCTCTCTTGCCTTTAGTCTTAGCAACAGCATCACTCGAGGGCAAAGATGTGAGGATGAGATCATATTGAAGGTGCATCCCTTTTGGGGTTGGTGGAATTGGGCGAAGTTTCTATAGGCGGGTGAGAAGCATCCGTATGGAAGCAACGGATCCTTGAGTTGGAATATCAATCATTCTCCTAGCTATGTAGTAGGCTAAGTTGAATGGTTGTCGGGTGGACAAGTTGTAAAGCATGTGACAAAACAAGCGTTTATGTGATCCCTATTCCCTATGGTGCTAATGACGTTTGCTCTAAGTAACTCCTCCCATTTCTTAAATCGTGCTTAAGTTCATTGAGCTCCATTCCATATGGATCTCGGTCTACCTCTTTTCCACCGGGTGACTCGGGTTGTATCCGTTTTGGGTTAAAGGTGTTCGGATGACATCCTATCGGCTAACCGGGTTATGTAGGGAAAGCGGTCATTGATTGCATCAAGTGCGGTGGTGACCACTTATCCGTGTGAACAAGTTCCTGGTTGGGAATTCCTAGTACTCTAGCAAAGTCACTTAAGGTGATGGTGTAGTCATTTTGGTTGATTCTAAAGCTAAGACAAAACTCATCATCTTCATCACTAAAGCACACTAGCATAGAATTCTAATCACGACCTAGGACAAATTGGTTCATCAATGTCAAGAAGACAATCGAATTGAATGGCGGCTAGTTCTTGAGATTGGTATGCTCAAGGAAGGATGAGTGAATGGTTCTACGTGGAAATACCTAGATTCTAGACCCTAAATATTTCTACTTGTTCCTTGGTGAGTCCTTTGGTTTTGTGATGTTTGGGAATGTAGTTAAGAGTGTCTTTGTGATCATAGAATCTTGCGGCTACCATGGTTATTCAAGAACAAAATTAACATGTTAAAAGTTTAGATGAATTTTAACGTTTTTGATTCTAGTGTGTGCCTATATGAAAACAATTTGGAGTTGCGGTTATCTCGACTCATTTATATAAAATGGTTTTAGTGGAGTGTTTGGCAAATACCATGAGATAAAATGCTCCTAATTCAATGTGGCCACATTTGAATATACAGGAGTGCATATTAGTTATGCAATACCTTTAGTATTCAAGGGCATGCAAGTGATGAAAATTCTAACGTTTCTATTTGTATTATCAATGAAAAATGTTTTCCTATAAGTGAGAAGCTTTTCAAAACTTTTGACATGGGGTGTTGGTTGTTTGAATAAGGCCATATATTTATTATCTATCAATTAGTGGAAACATGATTTGTTTATGCAATATGATAATGTAGTACCTAATTTGAATGACTAGTTATGCAATTTGCCAATTGAATTCATATTTGGTATAAAAGCATACATAAAACCCATGTAATGATTTGTGATAGTTTTGTGCATAAATAAGAATACTAGACTTTTCCCAAAGTAATCATATTAAACTTTCTATTTTAGTATACACTACATATTAAATGATAACTACAGCGTGACGACAATATATTCTTAACTTCCCACAACAGGAGGCGTGGCGATGGATCTTCATCGATTGTTTGAAGAAAAAATACCGATATTCTTGGGATGTTAGGTGTTATTTTGTGAAACATAAATTTACTAAAGCAAGCGATTTGTGTATCACAAAATAGCATTTATACCCCAAAGATATCGCTGCTTTTTTTGCCTCGATAAAGGAGGCGCCTCAAGATCTTCTTGGTACATATGATTTACAAATTAAATTATGCGTTGTTGCTAAAAGAAAACTAATATTAGTATCGTTAATCGGATAATTGTTAGGATATTTATTGTATCATCACACTTATAGCAGTCACATGTCTAATACGATTATCGCATATTTTTATGATGTGAGTTATCTTTCAAGTAATAGTCTCTCTTGTGAACTTAGTTGAAGACCCATCTATAATAACTGAGATGGTCACATTCCTTTTAATAATAATAATAATAATAATAATAATAATAATAAAGGCAAAAAAATTAAGAACGATATTGTTGAACTATTATATGTTATTTTATAAGACATCAATCTTATGTAGAATACAGAATCTATGTGTTATAAAATAGCATTTAATAAACCAACAATATTGTGATCTTTATTTTATAATGATCATCCTTTATGCCACCTATATATTAGGTGTGAATAATCATAATAAGTGTAATAATAATTCCAACCACACTTGTTATTGATAGCTATTATCCAATATAAAACAGTGTTGTTTGTTCATTTGAAAATTTACATTCACACATTATATATATATATATATATATATATATATATATATATATATATATATATATATATATATATTGTAGAAAACTAGAAGGGGGTTGAATAGTTTCGATTAAAAACTTTGTTTGAAACTTATTGAAAGATCAATTGATATTGATCTTAAGTATATAATGAAATATGCAAAGCAATATGTAATAAGTAAGTAAGGAAAAGAAATAGTCAAACCACAACAAGTTGTTTATTGTGGTTTGCCTACAAGGACTCTTTTCCTGCCTCTACTCCACCCCCGAGTCTCACACTCGAGAGTTTAACTTCACTAGTCAACAAGCTCCTTTCACCGTGAGGAAAACCTTTGACACTTCATTACACTATTTCCCGACACTAAGCTAGATGTCGAGTTCTTTCAAGGTACAACTCATCCATTCGCACAATGTATTTTGAGGACTAAAATACTAACCACCTCACACTCACAAGATTATGATGATTTGATACAACAATGAAGTATGGATCAACACTCAGATCATACAATACTAAACAAACAAGACTTCGACTTCTCGTTGAAGCTTGAATATGACTTGATCTTCTTTACTAAAAGAGATCACTAATATGATATAAAGAGTTAGAAAGGTTAGAGAAGATATGTATGAGAGTATGTTAGAAAGGGATGAAAACTACTTGACTTGGCATTGCCATTTGTAGCCAATTTGGATGTGAGCGATCCACGGACGCATGGACCCTAAAAAGGGTTCCGCCCATTACCCAATCGGTACCGCCATTCGTATCAAGATATCAAATCTTGCTTAAAGTCAACTCTATCTAAGTAAGATTGTGCAAGATATGAAGAGTACAAATCTTCACAAAATATCTAATGGAATGCTTCAATGATCTCCACGATGTAATACAAGATGTCAAAATGTTGTATTACTATTAATAGAAATATGCAAATGCTTAAGTAGTGTTTGGTTTTAAGAACCCAACACATTCTACAAACTACTATCCTACATAATGATTGAGAGTCATATCAAGATGTTACTAATCATAAATGTAAATGCTTGAATGATGAATATATTGTTTGAGAAAGCTTGTTTTAATGTCTAATAAACTTGACAAGCTTTTAAGCTTTTATAAATTAAATTTACTTTTATAGTTAACAAAACTTAGGCAAAGATCAAAAAAATATAATAACGTTTAATGACGATATTTGTATTAACAATCTCCGCTTTTGTTGAGGAGAAAATATAAATTTTATTTTATAAAAGAGACAAAGTTTGTACAGAGAGTTATAAAAATATTAGTTTTAGAACTTTAAAAGGAAATGATAATATAAGTGTATGAATTTTGACTTTTTATGAAAGTCGAAAGAATTACTAGTTGATGCACATGATGTTGACTTTTTCTAAAAAAGTCAAGTATGGAGTTGACTTTAAGAAAAGTCAGTATTATCAATGAGGGGTTCTGTTTGACTTTTAGAAAGTCAATTGTATGCGCTTGACTTTTCGGAAAAGTCAAATATAAATAATTTCCAAGTCTATATTTTCTCTCCCTTTTTGTCTCAACAAAAGAGAAGAGGCTATCTTGAATGTAATGAGCCCAGCTTATTATCTCCCCACTTGTTCAAAGCTCCCCTAAATTGGGTGCTTTATTGGGAGGATACATGGATTGTGAAAATAAAGCTACAAAAAAAATTGTTAGTAATAATGATCATTTACAAGCATTTCCAAACACTATGTAATGACACCAACAACATAATAAACAACATTCATTTGTTAAAATTTTCATGAGTAAAGATCATGAAAAGAGAACACAATGATGTGTTTCTAGTACAAAAAAAAAAAATTATCCTAAAACAAAAACAAATAAAAGACTATTCTAAAAACCATCCTAAAGAGATGGTGGATGGGAAAAGCGTTGAGGCAGCTCAAGAATGTGGTTGAGGATGAACCTCATTTCTTCGTGGAAGTCATGGACCATAATCAGGGTCCGTTCACGTTTGACGTTGCTCTGAGTTGAGCAACCATGTCTTAGTGGGTAGAAAGTTTGCAGAGGTTGTGGTGGTGGAATGGTGGATGTGTTGGTGGTGTTGGGGATGTTTGGGTGGTCATGATGGATCAAGCAAGCACTTTGCATTTTACATTGTCTCATTAAGTGAGAATCCACCATGCCTTTGAATTAGTGGAGGTTGTGGAGTTGAACTTGAATCTCCTCTCTCAGTGGGATTGTCATCCCGCATGTTCTCGGAATGTCCTCGATATGAGGACATTGATGATGGAGTGGATGATCCCGTATAAAGGACCATGAATGTCCTTGTGAATGGGGTTGGAAAAGGAGGGTCTTGGCCCTAATGGGCGTTTGGGTCAATGGATGGCCGGGGTGATTCATGAGCGATTCATTTCGATGGTGCCAAATGATGGCCGTGGTGGTGGATGACTTGGCCTGGGAGGCAAGTCTTCAAGTCCTCTAGGAAAGGATTTGGTGATGTTGGTGGAGTAGAAAATAACTCCATGGGAGTGAGTGGGAGACCTTGGTGAAGGTGGTGAGGTGTTTGGATGTTTGGATGGAGTGCTTGGTGGAGGTGAAGTAGGTGCTTTTGATGGTGGTGGAGTGGTGATCGCAATGTGTGATGAAGTGGGTGTAGCCAGGTAAGGTGTGTATCATCTCTAATGGGAGATGAGATGGTGGTGGTGAAGATTAGGATGATGAGCTAAGATTAACAAAGCAACAAGGCCTTACGCTCATTCTAGCGGTTTTCTTGCAAGGTTTTGGTGATGATTTAGTCATTTTTATCTTGGGTTTTGATTTGCTAGATAGTAAGTGAGAATGAAGAAGGTGTGAGGATGATCATGGTAAAGCCTTTCAATTTATAGAGATGAGAAATTGTTGAGAAAAGGTTTGATTTGATGTTGAACCATTGAATAGATGAGGTTCCTAATGATTTGGAAGTGGGTTGAATGCTAGTCATATCACCCAAGTCAATCCATACAAAGAAGATGGAGTGAGGAAGAAAAGATATGCAATAAATGTGTTCTAGTGAGTGGAATTTCTAATATTGATTACCGCGGTTTGAAGGTACCAAAATTTTGGTTCCTTCCTTTTATATAAAGGGCTCCTTGGGTGGATTTTCAAATTTTGAATTTGGTGGGAAATGGTTCTTACATCCCTTAGTGAAAATACTAGTTCTAATAACGGTATAAACTAGTTAAGATTGATTTATAGTGATGGAAGATAATTTGGAATTACGAAGAGTGAAATTGAGAAAATTACAGGAGGATCCACGGCGCCAAAATCATACACAGACGGAACCCCAAAAGGTCTTGATCGGTCCCTATACCTGAGATATGGCGGTACCAAAATTCATAAAGGACGGTACCAAAATAAAGGTCTTGATACGATCCGTCAAATCTTGAAATTTGAATGAAAGTTTCCTAAAAGCGAAATTTCCGAAAATAAAATTTTTCTCAAAACACATTATACTAAACATTTCTAGTTAGGAAAGTAAATAACACATGTAAACACGGTGGAGCATAGATTAAGAGCAAGGCTTATTGATTTTCACAATATAGTGAAAATGGGTAAAATTGATAGCATACTTGTGCTATCCCCACGTGAAGTTGTTAGCATACACCATTGTTTCAAGTTATATTATCATCCTACATAATAAAAACAACTAAATAGTATCAAACATTAACGATAGTGCATTGTTCCAAACACTCCTTAAAGTACCCTTATTTGTCCAACTTCTTAAATTTTGTTCATCATCCTACGAAGTAACTTGAACATTCCTTGGTTTGCTTGAATTACCGATTCATTCTCAATTTCGGGAAGAGATGTGTAATACTCTTGAGGTGGAAGGCGAGAGCTTGGAAGACCATCCTCGGAGCTATTTGATGATGATGATGAAGGAGTTGGAGGTTTAGCTCTCTTGCCTTTAGTCTTAGCAACTCTAGCATCGCTCAAGGCACAAAGATGTGAGGATGAGATCATATTGAAGGTGCATCCCTTTTGGGGTTGGTGGAATTGGGCCGAAGTTTCTATAGAGCGGGTGAGAAGCATCCCGTATGGAAGAAACAACGGATCCTTGAGTTGGAATATCAATCATTCTCCTAGCTATGTAGTAGGCTAAGTTGAATGGTTGTCGGGTGGACAAGTTGTAAAGCATGTGACAAAGACAAGCGTTTATGTGATCCACTATTCCCTATGGTGCTAATGACGTTTGCTCTAAGTAACTCCTCCATTTCTTAAATTAGTGCTTAAGTTCATTGAGCTCCATTCCATATGGATCTCGGTCTACCTCTTTTCCTTTCGGGTGACTCGGGTTGTATCCGTTTTGGGTTAAAGGTGTTCACGGATGACATCCTTATCGGCTTAGGGTTATGTAGGGAGAAGCGGTCATTGATTGCATCAAGTGCGGTGAGTGACCACTTATCCGTGTGACACAAGTTCCACGGTTGGAATTCCTAGTACTCTAGCAAAGTCACTTAAGGTGATGGTGTAGTCATTTTGGTTGATTCTAAAGCTAAGACAAAACTCATCATCTTCATCACTAAACCGGTCACACTAGCATAGAATTCTAATACGAACCTAGGACAAATTGGTTCATCAATGTCAAGAAGACAATCGAATTGAATGGCGGCTAGTTCTTCACGAAGATTGGTATGCTCAAGGAAGGATGAGTGAATGGTTCTACTAGTGGAAATACCTAGATTCTAGACCCCTAAATATTTCTACTTGTTCCTTGGTGAGTCCTTTGGTTTTGTGATGTTTGGGAATGTAGTTAAGAGTGTCTTTGTGATCATAGAATCTTGCGGCTACCATGGTTATTCCTAAGAACAAAATTAACATGTTAAAAGTTTAGATGAATTTTAACGTTTTTTGATTCTAGTGTGTGCCTATATGAAAACAATTTGAGTTGCGGTTATCTCGACTCATTTATATATAAAATGGTTTTAGTGGAGTGTTTGGCAAATACCATGAGATAACCCAAATGCTCCCTAATTCAATGTGGCCACATTTGAATATACCAGGGAGTGCATATTAGTTATGCAATACCTTTAGTATTCAAGGGCATGCAAGTGATGAAAATTCTAACGTTTCTATTTGTATTATCAATGAAAAATGTTTTCCTATAAGTGAGAAGCTTTCAAAACTTTTGACATGGGGTGTTTGGTTGTTTGAATAAGGCCATATATTTATTATATCAATTAGTGGAAACATGATTTGTTTATGCAATATGATAATGTAGTACCTAATTTGAATGACTAGTTATGCAATTTGCCAATTGAATTCATATTTGGTATAAAAGCATACATAAAACCCATGTAATGATTTGTGATAGTTTTGTACATAAATAAGAATACTAGACTCGAATTAAGAGATGAAATGTAGTTAGGATACTTACAATGATGTTATCTTGGTGATAAGAGTGGGAAGATGACAATAATGAGCTTGGTTTAAGTTTTACGTTTTGGTAAAGTGGGTTGTGAGGAAGAAGGTGTATGTATAAAATTGTTTTATACATTAGACACCACCGGACGAGCGGACCAAATTTTAGTTCCGTCCGTGTTGTCGTTTAGTGCAAGTAGCTGATGAGATACAAGACAAAATTATTTTGGTTTGACTATTCTAATGTTTTAGACTATGTTTATCCTACATGTTTGGTTCCATTAACCCTAAACCAAGTCTAAGAAGATTAAAAGGTTCTCGTTTAAGAGGTTTAGTAAGAATATCGGCAATGTTGTCTTGAGGATACTTTCTCGATTGAGATGTTTCCTTTTGAACATTGTCGCTGAAGAAAATGATAATGATTTCAATGTGCTTTATGCGAGGCATGTTGAGCGAGGTTCTTCTTTGAGATCGATGGCTCCTTTGTTGTCGCACGAGTATTACAATGTCGTTGAGATGAATTCCGTAGTCTCTGAGGCTTGCTTCATCAAAGAGCTTGTTGACATGCTTTTCCGGCTTGAGGCGATGTTAAACCCGGTAGTAGAGATAGCTAAAGCGTTTGCTTCTTTTGCAAACCATGAGGTGAGACAATGTCCAACAAAGTGCAAATACCACTTGTACTTTTCTGCTCGACATAATCACCGGCATGATCCGAGTCGGCATACACTATGGTTTCTATACCCGTTCCTTTGGGATACCATAATCCTAAACACGTTGTTCCTTAATATATCTAAAGATCCTTTTTAATGCTTCTAAGTGTGATGCCTTTGGGTTTTCTTGAAAGCGCACATAGACAAACACTAAACATAATGTCGGGTCTACTTGCCGTAAGATAGAAGTAGGCTACCAATCATTCCTCTATATTTAGTGTTATCTACGGAATCAACTTTCTTAGTCCTTGGTGAGTTTAGTGTCCAGGGACATGGGTGTTTTAGTTGGTTTGGAATCTTGAGGCCAAATTTCTTAAGCATGTCTTTTATATATTTAGATTGATTAAAGAAAATACCATCTTCTAGTTGTTTAATTTGAAGTCCTAGAAAAGTTTAACTCACCCATCATACTCATTTCAAACTCGTCATGCATGATTTTAGAGAAATCATTACATAGTTCTTGACAAGTTGATCCGAATATAATGTCATCAGCGTATATTTGAACAATAATAATTTGCGATTCCTTTTTCTTAGTAAAAAGGTATTATCTACTAATCCCATAGTATATTTGTTATCAATAAGAAAAAGTCTTAAGGCGGTCGTACCAAGCTTTAGGTGCTTGTTTAAGGCAGTATAATGCTTTCTTGAGTTTGAAGACATGATGTGGTTTCAAAGTCGGTAAAACCGGAGGTTGAGCAACATACACTTCTTCGTTAATAAACCCATTAAGAAAAGCACTTTTAACATCCATTTGAAATAATTTAAAATCATAAGCACATGCATAAGCAAGTAATATTCTAATAGATTCAAGTCTAGCTCTGGGTGCATAAGTTTCATCATAGTCAATTCCTTCTTGTTGATTATAACCTTGTGCAACAAGCCTAGCTTTGTTTCTAGATACTACACCATTTTCGTCCATTTTATTTGAAAGACCCATTTTGTTCCAATTATAGTTTGATCTTTGGGTTTTGGAACTAGTTTCGAACATCATTTCTAACAATTGGTTTAATTCTTCTTGCATGGCCATTACCCATGACTCATCTTTTATTGCTTCATTTATGGTTTTTGGTTCAATGGTGGATACAAAACAAAAATGATTACTTTGATTTTTGAGCTTGTGATCTTAAGGTTCTTTGATTAAGTTTTCCTATGACCTTTTCTAATGGATGACTTTAGATTCCTTTATGTTAACAATTTCCTTATTTAATGGTTCATCTTCCTTGTTATTATTAATTTGACTTTCAATTATTTGACTTTCAACTAAGTCATCATCTACCAAGGTGATGTCTTAGAGGAGTGGACTTTAAATCAAATGTTATGTTCAACGATTCCTCGACTATCATTGTTTCTTTATTTAAGACAATGTAAGCTTTACTAGTTTGAGAGTAACCAAAAATACACCTTCATAAGACTTTGGGTCAAACTTGGTGAGATAATCCTTAGTGTTAAGAATAAAACATTTGACAAAGACTTTAAAATATCATAATGTTGGCTTTTACCTTTATAAAGTTCATATGGTGTTTTGTTTAGGAAAGGGCGTATTAGGACTCTATTTAAAATATATGTAGAAGTGTCAAGCGTTACACCAAAACTTTTGAGAATGTTTTGTTCATTAAGCATTGTTCTACTCATTTCTTGAATTGTTCTATTTTTCGTTCTACTACTCCATTTGATTGAGGTGTTAGTGGGCCGGAAAAGTTATGTGTTATACCATTTGTATCACAAAATTTTCCAAATTGAGTTTCGTTGTCAAATTCACGACCATGATCCGTTCGGATCGACACAATTTGACACCTAGAAGATTTTGAATTTTCTTGCTAAGTATTTCAAATTTATCAAAAGCTTCATTTTGGTTTTCAAAAATAACGTCCAAGTAAACCTTGAGTAATCATCACTATGACCAAAGTGTATAAGTTGCCTCCATAGCTTCTTATAGCGGATGGTCCAAACAAATCCATATGTAATAATTCTAGACACTTAGATGTAGATACCATATTTTAGATTTGTGACTACTATGTGTTTGTTTACCAATTTTGCAAGCGTTGCAAAAGTGTTGGTCATATTTTAGTTTGGCAAATTCCTAACTAACTCTTTTGAAGATAGGTTTTGTATAAGTCTCATATTAGCGTGACCTAGCGTCTATGCCAAGAGATGAGCTATCGTCTAATGTTGTTAGGCAAAGTTTGTCATTATATGTTTTATCTATTTTCATGGCGTATATGTTATTTTCCTAACTCCTTTAGCTATGGTGATACCATCTTTTAGTATTTTACTACCATTTTCATCAAATAGTACTTTGTACTTTTTATCGCATAGTTGGCTAATACTAAGTAGATTAAATCTAACCTATCCATGAGCAACATTTTCAATAGTTAGAGAGTTATGAGCAATCGTACTGCCTTTGCCAATGATTTTGCTTTTGAGATTGCTACCGAAAGTGACATTACCTCCGTCATACTCTTGGTATGATGAGAAGAGACTTTGTTGCCGTCATGTGTCGTGAGCATCCACTATCTTTATCCATTCATCGGGTTCAATCCGACTTTTAAACATACAAGCGAATAACTCAAACATTTGGTCCCTGATATCTCATGGGTCCGTTTAGGTTAAACATACCATTATTTGATTCATGTATGGAAATGATGGGTAAGGGTTCCATGGCATGTGTCTGGGGTTTGATATGGTCTAGGAATGTTTTGATTCAACCGTTGTGTTGGTAGTTAGGTTGAACGTTGTGGTTGCTCTTAGGAAAGGCGTTTGGCAAAGGGTTTATATCGTTGTTGAGTAGTTTTGATCTAAATTCATTTTTAACAAGTCCTACTACGATATAATGGTGGTTTTAGTTTAACATTATCATTGGTTTTCTTTGTTATTTTAACAAATTGATGCAGTCCGTATTGCGAACGATACATTACTTTGAGTACCCGCGGTACCCTTTTGCTGTGGGCCGGAACCCTTATTTTGGTTCCGTCGATCCGTCTTGCTCTTCTTGCGGCGTTTTTGACGAATGTTAATCTTTTCGGCCGTTTGTTTTGACTCTTTGGAATTAATACTTCATTGAAACCTAGCCCATTCATGTCTCCGTGTTTATGGATTTAACTATTTCATCGGCAAGGCGATGTTTTGTTAAACCTTTAAACTTAGAGTTATTTTCTATTAAAACTTCTTGTGTGAGCTTTAGTTTTTCTATTTCAAGATTAAGCTCTTGACATGATTTACAATCATCGTCATTTGCTTTTCCTTTTCAAGGCGTTTTGCTTTTCTTTTAACTCATATACCTCATTTCCAAAAACTCCTTTTGGTTTTTAAAATTTATTTTTAGTTATGATTTTAGACTTAGCTTCACACAATTGATTATATTGTTTTGCAAGGTGTCATCATCTATAGAAGAATAAGAAGAGTCGGAAAGTACCTCATTTGACTCATGTGTGCCATTAAAGCGATCTCTTCCTTGCTTGATTCTTCATCGTCTTCACTATCACTCCAAGCACCACTTACAAAAGCTCGTTGAGTTTTGCTTTTAGGTGGCTTGGGACATTCTCTATAAGATGACTTGCATCACCGCATCTAAAACACTTTCTTTCACCTTTAATCTTCTTATCATCCCGATCTTTTGAATGGCTTCTTTTCTTCGAGGTTGTCTTACAAACTTTCTCTTCTTCTAAAGAACTTCTTGAAATCTCTAACAGCCATGGCATACTCCTCATCTTCCTATCGAACAAGATTCACCATCATCGCTTGATTCCGCCTTTGCTTTAAGAGCAACGGTTGATCTTCTCCTTTCTTCCTTTGATGATCTCGAATCTTTCTCCATTATCATTTCGTGAACTTTGAGGTTGCCAATTAGCTCGTCTAGTGACATTATTGAGAGATCTTTGATTCTTCAATAGCGGTCACTTTAGCTCTCCATTTGGGATGGAGTGCTCTAAAAATTTACGACAAAGTTCTTACTACGAAAAGATTCATCAAGTGCTTTAAGTGATGTAATGATAATGTTAAACGAGCAAACCCACAATCAATGGTTTCATCTTGGGGATAACAAATTGTTCATATTGTTGAACAAGAAGATCAATTTTGTTATCCTTGACTTGTGAATTACCTTGATGTGTAACAATTAAAGATTCCCAAATATCTTTGGCGGTTTCACACATAAAAATTCTTTCATATTCTTTTCTAGGTAAAGCATTATAAAGCATCATTTTAGCTTCATTATTTTAGCAACTAATTTCTTTTGTTCATCAGCGAAATATCCTTTGTTGTAGAACTAAAATCTCCTTTGACAATAATAAACCAAAGATCTATATCTTTTGATTTTACATATGTTTCAAAGCGGTTTTCAATAGATAAATCCATTGGTTTCAAAAGTGGTGGTCTTTGCATAGATGCCCTTCTTTAAAGTTTGGGAATCCATGGATCGTTTCAAGTTTATAAAATACAAGTTATTTTAGAAATTCTTGAGCAACGAGGCTCGATACCAATGTAGAAAACTAGAAGGGGGTTGAATAGTTTAGATTAAAACTTTGTTTTGAAACTTATTGAAAGATCAATTGATATTGATCTTAAGTATGTTAATGAAATATGCAAGCAATATGTAATAAGTAAGTAAGGAAAGAAATGATCAAACCACAACAAGTTGTTTATAGTGGTTCGGCCTACAAGGACTCTTTTTCCTTGCCCTACACTCCCGGGTCTCACACTCGAGAGTTTAACTTCACTAGTCAACAAGCTCCTTTCACCGGCGGAGAAAACCTTTACACTTAAACACTATTTCCGACACTAAGCTGATGTCGAGTTCTTTCCAAGGGTACAACTACTCCCCACACAATGTATTTTGAGGACTAAAATACTAACCACTCACACTCACAAGATTATGATGATTTGATACAACAATGAAGTATGGATCAACACTAGATCATACAATACTAAACAAACAAGACTTCCAACTTCTCGTTGAAGCTTGAATATGACTTGATCTTCTTTGCTACAAAGAGATCACTAATATGATATGGAACCGAGTTAGAAAGGTTAGAGAAGATATGTATGAGAGTATGTTAGAAAGGGATGAAAAACTACTTGGCTTGCATTGCTATTTATAGCCAATTTGGACGGGGCGTCCACGGACCGCGGACCCCTAAAGGGTTCCGCCGTGTACCCAATTAGTACCGTGCTTGATCGGCGGTCAAGATATCAAATCTTGCTTAAAGTCAACTCTATCTAAGTAAGATTGTGCAAGATATGAAAGTACAAATCTTCACAAAATATCTAATGGAATCTTCCAATGATCTCCATGATGTAATACAAGATGTCAAAATGTTGTATTACTATTAATAGAAATATGCAAATGCTTAAGTAGTGTTTGGTTTTAAGAACCTAACACATTCTACAAACTACTATCCTACATAATGATTGAGTCATATCAAGATGTTACTAATCATAAATGTAAATCTTGAATGATGAATATATTGTTTGAGAAAGCTTGTTTTAATGTCTAATAAACTTGACAAGCTTTAAGCTTTTATAAATTAAATTTACTTTTATCGTTAACAAAACTTAGGCAAAGATCAAAATATAAATAACGTTTAATGGCGATATTTGTATTAACATATATATATATATATATATATATATATATATATATATATATATATATATATATATATATATATATATATATATATATATATATATATATATATATATATATACTAACCATGCGATTTACTTGCATTAACAATAAACAAGTCCACAAAGGCAGTACACTCAAACAGATTTAATCTAGAAGCAGTGGAGAGGATGTTCTTTCAGAATGGATCATGAAATGCAGCCACAATAAAAGGTGAACATCATATAATTATTTAACGAAAAGCCGGCTTTTATTTAATCAAATATTTTACAACCATATGCCAAAGCCTAGACCACATATCACAACGGCACTCAAACTAAAATTCACCACGGATACATGACTACGAATACTGAGACCAACATCGCAAGACATCACCACCACCATCGAGTCAACCATACGTCACACACGCTTACCAATCCATTGAGCCCTTAAGTTTCTCGATAAACAAATCATTGTTACAAAAGTTTAGTTCCAGTTCAGCTGCCAGAATGCGCATTTGCATAAGCTTTTGTTCATCTCTTGCCTGTACTTCTCTTAGATATTCTGCGGTTTTCTAGGCATAAACATTCCCAACTGTTTCTAGTTCTTGAATAAAAGCAAGCCTCTCACGAGTAACACTGACCAAGGTAGCACATAGGCCATTCATTTGCTGTGCCATTTGAATATCTTGGCATGCAGCTTGGCGACAGTACAACACTAGTATATCAGACCAGTTATTCGAGTTTGCGTCACTTCTAAGCTGATCACACTTAGGGCACCTGGACATTGTGTTTACTTCCTTCTTTATTACAAGTTATGACCAAATAGATATCCAGTTAGCCTCTCTTAAATAGCAAAAACAAGGCTATACCTTTTGCATAATGACAAACACAATGGTGATATGTATAAAACATAATTACACATTGAACACTATTTGCATAAAAACAAAAGACAGAGAATCGACACTGTTTTTTTCAGACTTCTACTTTATTTGCTTGGATGGTATCTAGTACAAATAATTTATCCGCATCTTTTATTATATGTTTTCATTAATACATTATTTGGCAATATCATCTTATATCAAAAGAGTATATGGTGGATAATCTGTAAAGGAAAAATTCTTTGAAGAACCCAAAAAGCGATATATCACATGTATTTCAATAAGTATGATGAAATAGGAATATGTAAAAGCACAATCTGCTCATTTGCTTATTTTAGTCTATTTTAAGCAAATCGAGTAACCATTTTAGGTTATATGACAATGCAATATAGAGAAAAGATAATCGAAAGGAAAAAGATAGTAACATACATTCATCTTTATGTTCAATGCAATCAATGTTGGATAAATGCTTATTGAGTTACGGCGGAAGATCAAATGCCATTTTTTGTCATGTGTGCCTTTACATATCCAACTAATTTCAGAACACCAAATATACCAAAAAAAATTTTTTTTTACATATACTTCTCCTCCACATATGAAAAAAGTTTTGCTCACATATACTCATCCAATATATGCATTTTACTTATACAATATGTGACATTAACATTTCATAACTAAAATCCAAGTTTCATACTATTTGCATATGTCCTTTTAGTTCACTACAAATCTTGCTTGTGTTTCATGTATTTTTACATATGCTCATTTGTTTGCTTCTTCCTAATATTGAAGTCACACAGACGACCATACATGTGTCGTTAGAGGCTTTTCTACTTTTTGGTTGAAGACAATAAACAAAGATATGGAGCAGTTACATTTGGAGGTATAATCTTAATCTATCTTTTATGTTCGGCTATATAATAAACTTTATATATGCACTTCTAACCCATCACCACAAATCTACACTTTACCAACATAGTAGCGATCATCAGAAAAAAACATCGATAATATAATCCGATCATCCTAAAAGTACTTTACAAACTTCAAATGGTTACACAAACTAATACAAGCGTCCTTTTTTGAGACTCATACCTTATCATAAATCTAAAACGACAAAGAGTTATATTTACCGTATTTAACTATCTAATGATAAACATATTCTTAAGTGTTACATTCAAATCTATGTTTTATATCATAAGGCTGACGTATTCTAAAACCAAATCGATGTGATACTAAATCTTAGCACCGAAATTTATAAACTAACTTGAAATTACTTTGCAAACTTATATGTAGCTAAAGTTTATTAATGATTTATAATCGCCACATGTAAATTTGGTTAGAAAATTATTGCTATCAATTTATTTCTTGATTTTTGTAAATCGACTTCGTTTCTTGTATTTAAAAAATAACGCCTCGCCTTTGGTGTCTATCACTCTTTTTCAATGTATTCACCACATTCTCTTCTCATTCTCAGGTTGTACATACCATTACCTATAGAGTCAACTACCTATGGAACAAACCAAAGGCTACCAAGATAAGTTTGACACTACGTGACTACAGCATGGCTATACCAAGACGACAATCTACAACATATATCAAAGAGGTATGTTCTAAAATAAATAATATGTCACCATAAACCTAAGATTCATTAGGTACTGAATGATTAAAAAAAAAGGATGTTCAAAGATACAAAACCATAAAATTACCAAGTCTTAACTAACATCCCATAACAAGACTACCCATTCACAAGACTGCTTAAACCCAAAAGAGATTTCTAAAAAACCAAGATAAATGCGAATGGTACACTATGCCTTGACTTCTCTATGAATTAGGAAGCTCGTGCTGCTACACTTCTTCATAACATTAACCAATATCATTGCGTCTTGTTAGATCTTGGGTTTGCGGCTTGGTTACTAAAATACTTTCCACACAAGAATCAATGGGTATAAGCTCCATTCTCCAATAACATAATCCTCTAAGCTACACGAGCTCGATTTCTTGCGCCTTCTTCATCAACTCGCTTCATCCACCATGACAACACTCACCTTCCTTGACGAACAACCATCATGTCACGACAAAACTAGATCCTGTGACAACAAGTTCTTCACAAAATGGCATAGTGTTGTCATCCTTTTTTCTTTTTCTTTTTATGTTTTGGTTTTTTCCCTTTGATTCTAAACTAAAACTGATTTGGTATGTGTGTATTTTAAAAGAAGATTTGGTTTAAGTGAGTAATATAATTAGCGTATCTTATTGTACACACTTGATGGGTACTTTGATTTGACAGCCACCCTATAGCCACAAGGCCATTGGAGACTAATGATGTATTTGTCTTCCCAAGAACTAGCATTAAATGAGCAACCTTTCACACTTGCCTTTCATTTTTCCCCACATACAATTCCTTATAATTCGGTTTGCTAATATTAAAAATAATAATAATAATAATAAAGAAAAAAAAAGATACGAGCCACAAAAAATTATTTGTATATATATGAAACCAGGGAAAAAAAATAAAAAAAGCAAAAAATAAAAATCTGGAAGCATAACACTTATTCATATTCTATACTTACTTACAATATGTAACTTTTTTTCTTGAATTCTGCAGGTTTTGTTTTTGGGCATAAGATTACAAGAAGAGGGAACATGCCATAAAATTATTCCAAACATTTATACATTGAAAATAGTTCGATAGGAATATTGTATATTTGTTTTACCCAATGTGTGTTGTTGTTAGCATAAACCGAGAAAGTGGTTGCACAAACATTGTAAGAACTGTTGTACATCGTGTAATCTTGAAGTGTGCAAAGTTTTCAAAATTCTTAATATCGAACTAATTGATTTAAGTTGAATCCCAGTTTCAAGAATATTTTTTTATCAATGAAGATTGCTTAAAGTTGGATCTTGAATGGCAACTATATACGGCTAATGTGATTAGTGATGCCTGAGCCAATAAATAATTTAAATGCATGGGGCATATGACCTCTATGGTGTTCAATGATCTATCCAAAAAGAGAGTATGTGAGCTACTTGAACTAAAAACTTTGTACCATTTAGTATTGAAGTAGCTCTTGATATGAACAAGTGAACTCATATTTTTCTTGAATGTGTTGAATAAAAGCAGTTGGTTATCTCTAGATGTAAACATGGGCTTTGGGTTATTGCATTGGGCTATTTAGAATTTGATTACGGTAGAAAGTTTATTATTATTTTAAACATCGATAATTTGGTCCATCGAGAAATGTTATATAGATAGAATAATATGACTAGAAAATGGATACACATTAACACAAGTCGTTACTTCATTTTCGCTTTCGAGTTTGACAAAAATAAAAAGAAAACAATGATTTAGTGGAGCGTTGCACATATGTGGCGGTCGAACCCGCGGCAATTTGTTTGAATGAAGTACACCTTGATTATAAAAAGCGCGCATACTAATCGTTTGGAAAATATCTAAATAAAAATGATTATTACAAACCGATATTATAAAAAACAAAAAATTCAAACCAAACTGCAGCAACGCGCGGGCTACCCCGCTCGTTTATTACTAAGTGCAAACACCTTTCCAAAAATAGTTTATTTAAACATGTCCAGAAAATGAACTGCAGAAACACCCCGAAAGTTTACATTTATCAAACCCATTTAAACACTTCAGAGAAATCTACAAAAATTCCAGAAGTTACTACACATGTGAAATATACTATCTTTAAAAGGAGAGCTCTTAACTCTTTATAGATTTGCAATGAAAAATCATAGAAGTTGGCTGATTTTACATTTCCAAAACTCAGGTTTGACACATGATCCCAAAAAATTCAAAAACACGACCAATACAACTTCAATTCACTCAAACCAATTGGAAATGTAATTAAGACATTAAATAAGGTTTACATGCAAAAATCCATAATTTAATACTTATGAAACTCCAGTTGTGATGCACCCATATTCATCTATCAAATATGTCTCGTTTCAAAAACCCGCTTTAACCCATCATAAGACATGCTTACTTAGACAAATGCATACGAGGTCTCACAATTCATGAAACATGATTCTAACATCACCTTAAGTCTATAGTAACATGAAATTCCAGATTTATACACACACAATTTTAACGACACAAATCAATACCCATAAAATCACAAATAAACCCTAGTTCTCTCGTTAAGTTGTATATTAAGTTTTTAGATTTTTAAGGATTATTAAATGAGCATTTAATGGTTTAGTTAGGGCTTGAATGACCAGACCTAAGGTCGAACGTGCTGGGTCAAATCAAAACAGCAAGTATGGGTCGCTTAGGTTCAACAGAAATGAAAACAAAAGGGTCGACAACAAGGCAGAAAATCCTAGGTCGATTTACACAAGTTCTAGCCCTGTTGGTTTATTATTTTACGTGGCGTCTTATATTCATACGTGATAAGGATTTAAAACGTACGCTTTTAGGGGGTCATTTAAGCCCTATTTCGACACATTTTATATCCGTTACTGCTTAATTTCGTTCCTTTTCACTTTTTAGGTCTTTTGGAGGCAAAATGCTGGAATGAAGCACATTTGGACGAAAAGGAGCAAAAACATGAAGAAAATGACAAAGTTAAGATCGAAGCCACTCAAGACCGATCAACAGAACCTAACGGTCTCATCCAAGGCGGCGCGTCCATCTATGAAGACTTGATCAAAACATGCACACGACGGTGAAATTTACGGTTATATAACTGACGTCACGCTTAAAATATGGAGGCGTCACTCACGGTTTCCTCCAGACGGCCCGGATCTAGAATCAAGACAACGTCTCAACTAAAGATCGACGGCGTCACAACTCTAAAGTGACGCCGTCCCATCGATGACTTGGCCTAGACGAAACCCCTAATGACGACGACCTGACGGCATCCCATGCAAAAGGTGACGCCATCGCGATTGTAAATCTATATATAGAATTCGATTTTTCTGTATTTGAGAGGTAGATTTTTGGAGAGCAAGCCCTAACTCAGTTGTAGTCCGACTTGGACAGTATTCTAGGGTCCCATACCCTATATATACATCAAGACAAGTTTTTTAATCCAATTTATCATTTTGTCTACCGCATATTCAATTGATTGTGTGTATGCTTGCTTTTCTATCATGTCTAGCTAAATTACTTGTGTGTTTGCTTAGATCTATGAAGCCTAGTTATTAATTGTTGTTAGGTTGTTTCTTGTCTTAATTGAAATTAGCTTAGGAGTGCAACTAAGCTTTTGTTGTGTTTAATTCTTGAGTATGCTTAATGATGATATGGTTCATGGATGAAATAGCTTAGGCTTGCCGATTAAATGAGTCATATCGAGAGATAACCTCAAAGAACTAGGAATCACGCCCTACAACCTTTAGGAATACAAGCGTTAAGATACGAGACGTGACAACTCAACCAACCAATAAAAGATAACTAGGGAGTAATAGCATCTAGTGAACACATCTTTAATCATCATAGGAGCACACCTCAATTAGACATAGCTATCTGTAGTAATTAGATAATTAGACAATTAGTTAAAGTAGAGTAATCGGTAGAAGTATCACCCCCAACCAATTGCCCCGAGATTTTACCTTAGCTTTCTAAAAAACCATAAAAAAGATTTAAAAAAAATCATCCTCAACCCCGCCTTCTCGTCATATATTTCTTACTAGCATTCCTATTCCCATAGAGAACGATATAAATCCTCGAGGCTTACCCCATACTACACTACAACGATATAAATCCTTGAGGTTGAAAAACTTGCTCATAGAAAAGGAAGTTTCCTTGACCCCGAACGCGCCTTCCGTGCACATCAAGTTTTTGGCGCCGCTGCCGGGGAATAAAATAGCAAGTTAGATCTCTATCTCGTTTAGGTTCCCTTACTTGATTCCTATCAAGTAAGATTTTTTCTCATTTTCATTAGCTTCCTTGTAGTCTATCCCCTTCTTCATGTTTTTGTTCGTAACCTTGTCACTTTTCATCATGGAAGGCGATAACCCACCACCAAATCAACCACTTCCAATTAACCCACCACCAATTTACCCTCCAAGAGGCCGTACTCTTGGTGAATACTCTAGACCAATCCATCAAGGCTATAGGAACACCATTGAGCTCCCCGATCAAGCTCAAACTACGGCCCTGCGATCCGACACCATCCGGTTGGTGCAAAACGGATGTGCATTTCATGGACTTCGTTCCGAAGATCCTAATCATCATCTCAAGGACATCCTAAAAATCATTGACTCTATCGGCCTTTATGCTACCACACGGGAGACCACGCGCTTGCGTCTCTTCCAATTCTCTCTACGGGACCAAGCTAGTAATTGGCTTGAGTGACTGTCCGCCGGATCCATCTTAAGTTGGGATGATCTCACCACTCGTTTCCTCGCCTAATTTTTCCCACCAGGGGGAACTACCAAACTAAGAATGACATCTTGATGTTCCAACAATGTCAAGGCGAAACTTTCTACGAGGCATGGACTCAATTCAATGACTTGCTCCATAAAGTCCCTCATCACGGCATTGATCTTTGGCTTCAAGTCCAAATATTTTACGATCGTGTCAATCCCTCCACTCGACAAACCATTGATTATCCTGTCGGTGAAAGTCTGAGTAACCTCGATGTTGAAACATGTTGGGAAGTCATCGAGGAGTTAGCACAATACGAAGAAGAAGAGTGGGAGGATCCGGTACTCCCTGAAGAAAGTATTTCGGATACCCAAGAACAACTATTCAAAAATATGGATGCACAAGTGAATGAGTTGATGGAAATGACCACACATGATCATAAGGAAGAATTTCGTGAACATGTGGACATGGCCAAAGAGTTTTTGTTCCAAGAAAATCGCGAAAAGATGAATTTGAGGACATAATGTTGACATTCGTCAACAACTAAGAGAAAGAAATACAACGCCTCGAAGCTCACATGAGACACGACACTTTATTGGAACTAGCTGACAACTTCATGATGAAACTCCGTGAAGAAATCGCAAAGAATGATATACCTAGAAAGATCGAAAAGGTATACGCGATACCAGAGCTCGTAAGTATAAATCCTGAGCCCTCTTCAATCCCAACAAACGAGACAATCCATCTCAAAGACTCAGAATTTGGCAAGAGCTCGTGTCTCAACACTCCTTGCATAAAAGAAATATTTCCTAAAGACGTGTTCATTGGAAGGGTACAAGTTTTACTTCCTAATTTTCATAACATAAGAAAATGTTCTTTTGGGTTTAAACCGGGTTTATTAGGTCAAGATGGATCCTTAACTAAGAATCTCTTAAAGTTGATAGAAGATGATCCCTTTCTAGGAGAAAGACTTGATTTACCCGCTACACCAGTTGAATTAGGTAAGGTTAGTATGATAGGAGCACATTCTTTTAGGAATATAAATTACCCATCACCTTCTCCTCACGTGGCATATTTCCACCCTAAGGGTATGTCTCGCTTCTATCACTCGCACTCAAACTTAAGTGTAGGGAAAACCTCCCCTTTATCCGTTAAATAAGGGTAGAGTCAAGCTCGTGACTCGAACAAAAACAAGCGCTTCTTGGGAGGCAACCCATGTTTATTTGTTTGAATGTTTGTTTTTAATTTTTATTTGTGTGTTCATATATCTTTTTCATTATTGTTTATTCTCATGTTAGACTTTGTGAAAATGCTTTATGTTGTTTTTAACTTCGTCTTAATTGCATATAAAGGTATTTTACAAAACGATAAGTGTAGGGAAGATCACGTATGTTTTTTTGTAGAACATGAACATGAGAATTGCAACTATTGAAATTGATATATATGTGTGTTTGTTAGAGTCAAATGCTTGTATCGAGTCATAATGGATGTTTTGCAAGAATTTTTTCAGGTTTTAATGAGGTAATTTTTCGAGCGTGCGAGACCCTTTCATCGGGACAACTGTGGCGTCGAGATTAAAGCTCTGACGGCGTCAGGCTATGTGGAAACAGAATGCTCAAGTTTCATTTTCTGTCTAACTTGTGGTTTTTGGAAACTTCCAATTCTTATTTTTCCAGAAAAACTGCAAAAATCCATTCCACAAGCATTATATCTTATTTGCTTTGTTTTCTAAGTCTGGAATTACATCTTGTTGTGATTTTTCTTTGTTCGTCTCGATGCTTTGGGTTGTCGTTTCTTATAAGTGTGCAGGTTATATTGACAAGAAGAAGAAACAGATATTGGATGAAGATTATTACTCATGCATTCTTCTTGGAAGAGGATTTAACAGCAACTTCATACATATCCTACCGAGCTAATCAGTGGAGTATTAGTTTCTTTTCTTTACTTACCTTCCTTTATCATAACTTTGATACTTTCGGGGAACATTGGGGACAATGTTCAGTTTAAGTGTAGGGAGGGAGAATAAAATGGGAACTTAGAACTATTCACTCACTTGATCATTTGTCTTGTTCTTGGTATTTTGTGTAGTGAACTATGAGAAATATTGGTTAGGGTATTTTTAGCACCAAATTTAAAATTGTTAAGGAAATTTACGAGCTAAACTTTAGTCTTAATAAAGCGTCTCATGGATAGGAATTATATGGCTAGCACAAAAACCGTTTACCACTCAAATTCCACCCCAAAAATGTGAGCTTCGCCCCTAGATATTTAGGAATAAAAACATTCACCTTTAATGCTTAGAGAGTGTACCGGTAGTATAATAGATTCTAGAACTTGCTTTGTGATGCATTCCGAGATCGCTAGTGAGACTACACTTGTGTAGTTACGAGTAACTAAGTGATAAGAGGCATTAGAATAACCCTTGTTTGAAACCTGTATTATAATTACATCTTCCACATCGGTTGAGTAATTACCCCACACCCTTACGATGTACTCATCTTTAGTATACGATACCCCTAGTTAACCCCTCAGAGCCGATCCTTTTCGCGGTTTTCGTGATGTTTCGGTTTTCCGGAATATCAATGAAGAACATTGTTCACAATCCACCCCCAAATGTACATCCAAATTGCCTTAGCCTACCTTGTATGCACTCATCTTTAGTGCATTATTGTTATCATTACTAAACCCTTAGTTCAAATATCTAGTTACTTGCATGGTTGCTAAGTCGAGTTATATCTTTTGTACACAGTTTTGGAACGATTGGGACTCATAGGTAAAAAGTAATATTTTATGAAGTAACGGGATAGAACGATAAATTCAAATTCCCTTTCTCTACGTAATTAAATACTCCAAGTATTTTGATCTTTTCAAATCGATTCAATTAGTGTTAGAGAAATAAAAACTCAAGTGTAGGGATGCTCCTATAAATCCCTTATATTTTGATGTTATAGTAGAGGATGGTAGAGTAATAAGGTATGAAAAAAAATGAAAAAAAAAATGAAGAAAAACATACGGGCTACCATCCTACATCTATCTTTATGTTTATGTTTTTAAATTTATGTTTTTTTTTGTTTAAAGTTATCTAGTGTTAGTGAGTCGAGTCTTGGCTTAGCAACGCCACGCTTTACATGGTTGTAACATAAGATTTTTGACTTGCCACCACTAAATATCCCCTATCCAACAAAACCCTTTGTTTCCCTACCATAAGCCTAACGTTACAACCCTTGTAAAGACCTCTTAGATAGTTATTTCTAGGTTCTTACGCCAAAGCGGTGGAGGTTTGATCTATTCTCAAGCTTATGGTAATCTATGTACTATGTCAGGTAATGAGTGTTTATCTTCCATTTCCATTCATATTATATTTCATATAAACCCGAGAGATGAGAGAATCCAAACACCACTTGTGAGGTGCTAGTATATAATTTCGGTGCTTGTTATGATTATTGTGGCGTTTTTACTTGTTATGAACTATTTTAAACCAATGCTTCATGCCCCCTTAACTTATAAATTGATTGGCCAAAAGCATATTTGCTTGAGGACAAGCAAATACCAAGTGTAGGGATATTTGATAAGAATTTAAAACGTACGCTTTTAGGGGGTCATTTAAGCCCTATTTCGACACATTTTATATTCGCTACTGCTTAATTTTGTTTCTTTTCACTTTTTAGGTCTTTTGAAAGCAAAATGCTGGAATGAAGCATATTTTGACAAAAAAGGAGCAAAAACATGAAGAAAATGGCAAAGTCAAGATCGAAACCACTTAAGGCGATCGCAGAACTGACGGCGTCCCATCCAAAAGGCGGCGCCGTCCCTCTATGAAGACTTGATCAAAACATACGCGACGACTCGGTAAATTTACGGTCATATAACTTTGGCGGCGTCACGCTTTAAATATGGAGGCTTCACTCACGGTTTTCCTCCAGGCCGGTCCGGATCTAGAATCAAGATGACTTCTCAACTAAAGACCGATGGCGTCACAACTGGCCGATAAGGATTTAAAAGTTACCTTTTGAGGGTCATTTAAGCCCTTAATTGATCACTTTTGTATCCGTTACTACTTAATTTCATTCCTTTTCACTTTTAGGTCTCTTGAAGGCAAATTCTTGGAATGACACTTATTCGGACGAAAAGGCGAATATCTGAAGAAAATAGCCAAAGTCAAGAATCGAGACACTCAGTTCTTTGAATTGAAAGGGGACGGTCGGGTTCTATTTGTGGCGCCGTCGAACAAGTTTTGTGACGACTCAAGAGCCAAATTGCTTATATACAAGTGAGCGGCATCGGGTTTTAAAAGAGTAGGGCGTCATGACTCGAGACGGCCTAGATTTGATCCGAGCGGCGTCGAGGCCGAAGGAGACGGCGTCATGAGCATAAGGTGGCGTTGTCACAATGCTAACGTGGCCAAGATGAAACCCTAATGATGGCGACCAGCGGTGTCACAATTAAAGTGGCCGTCATCATGATTTTAACACTATATATAGAATCCTAATTTTTAGTTTTCGGTGTGTAGTTTTGTGGGTAAAACCTAAACCGAACCAAGGTCATCTTGTACGGTATTTTAGGGTTCTATACCCTATCTTACATCAAGATAAGTGTTTTACTTCATTAATTCAATTATGTCTTCAATTGATTGTGTGTATGCTTGCATGTTTTCCATGTCCGGCTAATTTATTTGTGTGTTTACTTAGGTAACATGAAACCTAGTTATTGACTATTGATTGGTTGTCTCTTATCTTAATTGTGATTGACCTAGTATTGCGATAGATCATTCGTTGTGCTATTAATGCTTGATTAATCTTTGTTGAACCTTAACATATAGTTACTAGTGGAATTGAAGGCTAAACATCCAAAGAATACCTTAGTGTTAAGTTTATGAATCCTAGAGATTTCATAGTCATTAACCTTTGGTAGCTTCAAAGAGTTAGGGATAAACGCATACCCTACGACCTTAGAAACACAACGCATTAAGAATAAGGACGTGACAATTCAACCATCAATAGGAGATAACTAGGGAGTAATAAAACCTAAGTAAACACATTTTTTATCATCATACGAGCACACAACAATAGACTTAGACTACCCCTAGCTTAGTTAATTAGAATAGATAATAGTAGAGTAATCGGTAGAAATACCAACCCCCAAATCCAAACCCCGAGATTCGTACCTTTCCATTTCCTAAAAATATAAAAAAGATAAAAAATAATGTTCCTCAACCCCAACCTTAGCGTAGTAACTTCTCACTAGCATTCCTATTCCCCAGAGAACGATATCAATACTGGTGGCTTACCCTAATACTACACTACAATGATTAGGTTCACGCCTAGGGTGTTGAAAAACTTGCTCGACGAAAGGAAGTTCCTTTGACCTCGAGCAGCGTGTAAGCGTATCAAGTTTTTGGCACTGGGAATAGAATAGCTAGTTAGAGTCCACCTGTTTAGGTTTCCTTGCTTGATTCCTATCAAGTAAGATTTTTCCATTTTTAGCTTCCTCGTAGTCTATCCCCTTCTTCGTTACCTTTGTTAGTAACCCCATCACTTTTCATCATGGAAGGTGATAATCAACCACCAAACCTGCCCTTTCCCTCCACCAATCCCTTATACAACTTAGAACCCATGGTTCACGAACCCTTCTTCACCTTTTCTTGAACCCGAAGAGAGCTAAATAAGCGAAGAAGAGCTCTCCATGAGTCGGAACCTCAAGGCACCACCATCAACTTTGATAAAGCGCAGAACTGACGAAGAGTCCACTCATTCCCTAAATCCCTGAAGCCATCAACATTGACAATCGAGCCAACATAGCGAGGAAATTCACGCTACTCGGTCAATGGACCCATCAATAAACCGAAGCAAAATCCCTCGGGAATACTCTTCCCCTCGCATACGGGTTTACAGCCATTGTCTACCCTTACGAAAGCGGTCAATGAGGTGTTGCATGCTACCGACATTTGGCTTATCCGAATGCATGTCAATTCCATGGATCCCGGTGAAAATCCCATTCATCACATCAAACAATTTTAAAAATTGTGGATACTATCTATGCTGACGGAGCATCCAAAGAGACATCCAGACTCCATTTTTTCCCCTTTTCTCTTCAAGGACAGGGTAAGGAGTGGCTCGATAAGGTTCCTCCAAGGTCCATCTTCACTTGGGAACAACTCACAACCACATTTACCAAGAAGTTCTTTCCCCCTAGGAGAACTGCATTTATCATGAGCAAAATTCTTCACTTCCATCAAACAGAAGGAGAATCTATCGTTAACTCCTGGACTCATTTCAAAGATCTCATTCGACAAGCCCCACACCATGGTATCAACCTTTGGTTGCTTGTTCAAATCTTTTATGACAACGTCTCCCGAAATGATCAAAAAGGGATTGATCTCTCAACTGGCCGATGAATTTCCAATCTCACTAAGGAAGAAGGATGGGGCCACATCGAGGAATATGTCCAATACCAAGACAACCCTTGGAACGAGCCAGTAACTGTGATGAGTGTCTCTGCTGCCTTGAATAGAAACCTATCATCTCTCGATGATCGGGTAAAGAAGGCACAAGAGAAGCTTGCATCCTCACGCAATCGCCAGAACCTAAAAGATTGTTTAACCCATATCTTATATGCGACATTTGTGGAGCGCCACACGAGAGCGATGAGTGTGATGATAACACACGCCAAGAGCGCGTCTTCCTTTCTAGTCATGACATTTATGATGACCCTTCCCTTCTTACATTCTATCAAAACGATGAATGCACTCCTTGGGGTAATCTAAAATGGAAGGCGAGGAAAGGAGGGTTCAATATACCATCCGTGATGCCTTTGAAAATGAACTCGAACGGTTTAACATGGAAGGGGCAATGCTTTTAGAGGTCTCAAGGATTCATTCAAGAGCAACAAGTGAATTAGAATGTCAATTCGCGAACTCCACAAAAGAGTAGCGAACTGGTCCAACCCATCATGATCCAACTTGTGCCATTACTACTCGATCGGGAATTACTACCAAGGATCCCCACACCCGACTGAATCCCACCACCATGGAGCCGAGTTAGAAATGGAGCAATTCTGAACCTCCTTCGACTCCTCGACCCCCTCCGCAAACATCAAGACACCTTGACCGACTCTGCACGGTTCCTTATCCCTCGCGTCTTAAGAATCAAAAGGTGAAGAAGACAATGAGAGAATCTTGTCTTACTTAAAATGGACTTCGTCAACATACGACTTATCGATGTATTTTATCATATCCCTAAACATAGCAAATACTTCAAGAGGTTAATATCGAATTGGAAGAAATTTGAAGGTTGATATCATTAGGAGAAGAGTGCTCACTATCATCCGAAAGGCACGCAAGAAGAAAGAAGATCCGAGCAACACCATTCCTTGCTCTATAGGGCACTTTCTATGAAAACGCTTGGCGGATCTTGGGGCAAGCATTAACTTGATGCCCCATTCCTTGTTCCTCAAACTCGGATATTCGTGATGAAACCAACTAGAATGAGTATTCGATTGTCGATCGATCAATCAAATATCCCATTGGGTTTGTGAAAATATTCTTGTAAAGGTAGGAGAATTCAAGTTTCAGGTTGATTTCGTGATTTTAGAAATGGAGGAAGATAACTCGGTCCCAATAATCCTTGGAAGACCCTTCTGGCTACATTTCGTGCCATCATCGATGTTCATGATGGTAAACTCACTTTACGAGTGGGGTCCGAGAGCTTAACCTTCGACATCAAGGATTCTATGAGTCATTCCTCCTCCTACGATCACCCTATTTATTTTGTCGAAGAAGTTGATGAATTTGTTGATGACATAGATGGCTGTATTGATGAGTATCTATTAAACGAATTCACGAATGATGATAACGACATGATATACAATGATGAAGATATTGAAATGGTTAGAGTTGTTTCCTTTTACCCGCATAGGGAAGAAATCGAACCTCTTGAGCTTCAAAAGCCAGAAAACAAGCTAAAACCATCAATCAAGGAACCTCTTACCTTAGAACTGAAGGATCTCCCGAGCCATTTAGAATACGCCTTCCTTCAAAAAGAGGACCAACTCCCTGTCATCATAAGCTCTTCGCTGACCACTGAACAGAAAGGGAAGCTCTTAGAAGTTTTAAGGGTATTGATTCTACTTTTTGTACTCATAAAATTCTTATGGAAGAAGATTACAAACCAACCGTTCAACCGCAGAGGAGAGTTAACCCTAATATCAAGGAGGTAGTAAAAAAGGAGGTCCTCAAGCTCCTCGATGCCGGCCTTATCTACCCCATTTCGGATAGCCTTTGGGTCAGCCCAGTCCAAGTGGTTCCAAAAAAGGAGGAATAGCGGTTGTGAAGAGTGAAAAGGGAGATTCGATCATGAGAGAATGGTTCTTGGTTGGCGTGTTTGTATCAACTACGTGAAGTTAAATGATGCCACCGGAAGGATCATTTTCCTTTGCCATTCATCGACCAAATGCTCGAAAGGTTGGCGGGCATGAGTACTCTGTTTTCTTGATGGTTTTCGAATACTTCCAAATCCCCATTGCTCCTAAAGATCAAGAAAGACTACATTTACATGCCCATACGAGAATTTTGCTTACAAGCGAATGCCCTTCGGGTTATGCAACGCTCCCGCCACCTTTCAACGATGTATGATGTCCATATTTCATGAATTAATTGAGGACGGCATGGAAGTCTTCATGGATGATTTCTCTTGTTAGGAATTGGAAATTCCATATGAAAGTGTCGGTCACCCCAATTATGGTCTAGCATATGTTAGCTCGTAGACTTGTAGTTATTTATGTTATTTAGTAGTTAATTAGTTAGTCAGTAGCGTAGAATAGTTTAGAGTAATACCGTGGAGGAAGGACGGGTCTTTACCCACTGTATACCTGATCCACAGGCCGTTAGAAGGTCGTTTAGTCTGTAACTATAAATACCCTTCCCACTAAGGGAAGGGTGGTGCTTCTCAATCTAACCTTTTATTTTTGTTAAGCAACTCTCTAACAAGAACACCCTCTCATCTCTTTCTCTCTCTAAACCATGGCAGACTTGATTCATCATCATCCAAGACCACTCGAATCATCAACACAATATTTATGATCCTACAACTGGTATCAGAGCCAGGTTATTGTGTTGTGTTGATTTATTGTGGTTTTTGATTCTTGAAAAAAACTGTTTTGTGTACTTTTGTTGGTCGGAAATCTTTTTTCCGTTTTACTTTGGGTATACAGTTTTTAACAAATGTTTTTGTATCCTTTATGGTCTAAAATATTTCTTGTCGCATAAGTTTTACAAAATCTGTATTGTGTCAGTTTTTGTCCAAGTCAGTTTTTGTTCATATGGTAGTAATATTTTTAAACCATCCGTGAAGGTTTTGGGCTGATTCTATTTTGGTTATCTTTGTCCAAACAACTTATAGTCATATGTGGTCATAAGTCAGATTTGTAAGGTCAAACATTGGTCAAACTGGCTAAAAGAAGCAATTTTTAGTCATATTTTTCTGGGTTTGCTATGAAGATGGTCGGAAAACATGGTCGGAAACATCGCCAGAAAAAGTCAAAAAGTCAAAAGCGACTTGTCTTGACAAGTTTTCCAGATTCATTGTATTTAAAGCGAGTTGTTGACTATTGAGTCAACAGCAGTAGCGACTTGTCTATGGTCAATAGCGACTTGTCTGAATATCAAGTAGCGACTTGTCTCATATCAAGTAGCGACTTGTCTGAATAAAAATAAAAAGAAAGAGAAGAAGAAGATGAATCCTCAATTAACCACGACCACAAGACCAACAAATACCACATACCATGACACGACCTCAGTCATCAAACTTCATCAGTCCAAGGTTTTTTTTTACAGAAAGAAAAACGAGATACCAAGATTAAAACATACCCAAATACATCTACTCCAACAACATATCCCAAACTAACCTAACTCATATTCCATCTCATCATACTAATCGAACAAGAGAAAATAAAAAGACCTCAGATTCGATTCATTTTGTTTGCAATCTTTAAAAGATTGTTTTAATTGATTCTTTATCATCATAGATCCTATTGAAGCATAACTTCATTTTATATCCGAAACATATGAACAAGGAAGATAACAATTATGTTACCCTCTCTTATCCTTGGTTCGTTTAAAACCTGGAAACACATGCAATAAAACCTACCCGAGACCCAAATGGATCTTGAAGATCATTTCTTGAAGCCAATGAAGAAGCAAACGTAATAATTAGGTACGGATGGTGTTTTATATTTCGGATTGATTTGTTAGATATGAGGAGCTTGGAAGTATTGAGAAATGATCGATTGATGATGAGGATTGATTATAGATGAAATGAGATTTGGAGTTGTATTTTTTCTCAGATGCTTTGGGAGAGATACTGATAAGATGGAGGTGACAAATTTGTAAAATGAGTTTAGGGTTAGGATAATATGAGAAGTATTAGGGTGTGACCTTTAATATCCGGATATTACTCTTGGGAATGGATCGGGTATAATTTATTGGACTTGGATCGGAACTGAGAATATGGATCGGGCTTTGCGTATGGAGTGGGCTTTCAGTGTTAAATGTTCATGATATGGACTTGTGTCTTACATATTGTACTATATGATGGGTCGATCACATACAAAACAACAAATTATATCCGAATGTCTTTTTGTATACTTACATTGGATACAATTTTTGTTATACTTGATAAAATTGGTATTTTTGGTATGGTAAACTTTCACGGAGGATACATAATTCACGGCTTGAGCGAAGATCATAAAAAATGACTACGGGGTTTTTGGTACGGTATTACTTACGAGGAATTGAAGTAAAGTTTCACGGGTGTACTTCTTGATCGTTGAGACGTTGGTTGATTGGTTGGTTACATGTCTCAAGATAACTTGTTAGTGCATAACTGTCACTTAAGGAAGCTTTTGTACTCAGTGTCACACGCGGTTGTGGATTGATCAAGAATATAGAACAAGCAGCAAGTCACAAAGTTGGGATGTTTACAACATTTTCAAGTTTGTCATATCGGGTTTACTTCACCAAGTGGTCATTACTTTTAGCCGATGAATCAATGCAGGTTCAATTTCAGCAATTCCCATGAGATATTCGACGCCTCAGAATGTCAATGATACTTCACAGTCTAAGCAAAATTGTTCAAGAATCTTCAGTGTCACTCATGCTTTTTCAAGATGTTTGCTTATGACTAGAACTTTTCGTGCAAATGGTTGTACACGTTAATGATGCTTCCAAAAGTTCGAAACCATCATGGGGGAGAAACGTTTACGTTGATGTTTTGCGTTCAACCTCAGGGGGATGTTTTGCGTTCAACCTCATGGGGGAGAAATGTGTACGTTGATGTTTTGCGTTCAACCTCAGGGGGAAGTAGTGTATACTACTCGACTTAGTATGGTTTGTGAAGTTGTCTACATATGGGTAAAGAATTTTTGATGATGTTGTTGATGTTGGATAATGAACCGTTGATGAACCGCTGCATGTTCCCCTAAAACTGATATTCACTGAAACCAAAGTTGTCATAACTCATTCAAGCCGATATTGTTTACGGTTTTGTCTTGATTTTGTAAAATCCGTGAAAGAACTTATTTCTCGGTTTAAATCATAGACTTGTAAAATCCGTGACAATGGAAACATCCCGGTAATTGTAAAGTGCATTTAGGATCTATCTTACGGTTTATTCTTGGTTTTGTAAAATCATCGCGAAAGAAACTATTTCTCGGTTTAAACCATAGAGTTGTAAAATCCCGTAATGATGGAACCATCATGGAGAAAGGAAAGTGTATTTCGAGATCTTCTGATGTTGGTCCTACGGTTTCTACTTCGAAGAAGGGATAAAAGGGTGAACTTCATGAATTGGACGTGTGTTTGGATTTTCGTCATGGCAGTTTGGTTATTACATGGTTTTACGAGGTTATGTGCTTTTAACCATGGTGGGATGAAAACCATTATCATAGTTCACTTAAACGTCAAAGGAGGCTAGATGTGAGCTTTTAACCGTAAGATGTGGCAACGGGTTAATTCACTATTATTTATTTGAGGTTGAAGTGAAATATCACGGGCGAGTGTACTTAGTATCTGAAGGTATCGGGGATGGTTGGATGAAGATTCTTCATGATCCTTGTTTGAGTTATTATCAAAAACGAAGACTTGGAAATCTAGTTATTGTTGGGTGACTTTTTCCTTTCCTTTTACCACTTGGGGGAATTGGGCTCGTACCACCACAAAATAACTATCACTTTAAGGAGTTACGTTGTAGTGCTCAGTGTCACATTCAATTATGGATTTCAAGAGGTGATGTACGTCTTATACTTGATGGTTGGTTGGATGAAGAGTATAGAGTACTTAGAGATTCAATGGAGGATGAAGTATCGCACCGCTCTTTGTTACATATGTGCAAGTTTAAGTCACGAGTTTAGGTTAGTTTACTTGAGGTCAAATTCATCATATTGGGTTTTCTCCATCACCGTCACAACAAAGAGCCTCTTGAATGATAATGGGGTGATTACAAGTTTTGCCAGAGATGATGAAAAGAGAATTATGACGTTTGAACACAACAGTTCAAGCCTCATTTCTCAAAGAAAAGAAATGTATACGCTTCAGTGCGCATTATCTTCGGAAGAAGATAAATCTTCTTATTATGACCATTCTCATCAACATGCTTCATGCTTTTTCTAAGCGCTTTCAGTTATCAAGTGAACCGGACTACCTATGATTGTTCTCTTATTCCACTTGCTCGATTATAATGGCGATGGCGACATCATATGCAATTTTTGCGGGGGAGAAATGTGAAGAGACTACATTTGTTGAAGATATTCACTTATTCAATCAAGAATGGCAACTCCGTATGCAATTCTTGAGGGGAGAAAAGTGTGAATTCTTGCATGGTTGATTGCTTTACGAGAATAAAAGGTCAAATGGCTCCAAACTCATGTAAGAACCGAGCTTCTTTATCGGGTCATCTTCACATGGAGTTTTCTTAAGTGCCGTTGGTTAACATCTTCACACGGGCTGATTTGATGAATGACAAAGTGCTTCCAGTTCGGGCTGATTTCCTTAATGAACATCTTTCGTTCTTATCGATTGGGAGGATTTGAGTTAAGGGATTTGTTATTTGTATGTTAACGGAATGCATTTGGTGAGTTGAAGATGTTGTTGTCTATTCCCCAATTGGACAATCTTGAAGAAGGTCGAGTCTGATCAGTTCTACATTCTCTCGCTACATGTTAGAAGACTAAAGACGAGTTGCATTTAGTGAGTTGAAGATGTTGTTGCTCTATTCCCAATTGGACAATCTTGAAGAAGGTCGAGTCTGATCGGTTCTACATTCTCGCTACATGTTAGAAGACTAAAGACGAGTTGCATTTGATTATTTAAAGACTTCTTCTTATCTGGGCATTTATCAAACGGATTGTCGGTTTAGGGAGAGCACTAATTGGGGAGAGTGAAAAGTTAGATTTAATCCCCAATTAGACTTGCTCACATTCTTGACAAGTTGATTCTCACAAAAGTTCAAGTGTTCTTCTCAATGATTTCTAGTATCACGGGCTTATTATGTGTTGTCGATTCAAGCATCAAAACCGACAAGGGGAAGGAGACACGATTCAAACGCGAGTAAACTTGATGAACTTAATACTTCTAAGTGACTAAAGATATCCCGGAAGACAAATGTCATTACAGAGAAACTCAAGGTTTGACTCATGGCGTTTAGTGTTCTTATTCCAACTATGTGGGGAAGAGATGGAAGAGTTAGTTTACGGTGATAAAGAGGTACATGGCGTGTGATGATTTCGAGGCTATCGCAATCATCGGGAGGAGATTGTGTACATTGGGGACGCTTATTGTTTCACTTGAGTGCTTAATCGATGATTCGTAGATATAATCACTTATTCGGAGTTGACATCCATGAGATAATCGGTGATTCGACTGCTTCTTCAATGTTATCGGTTATTCTCTCTTTGGGCATTCGGTGCCGGGTTCTTGAGCTTCATACACTTTCTTGTGGGGAGAGAAAAGTATACATCGGGTTATTCTTTGGCTCTTGGACTTAATCTGCTACTTTGATGGTATAAGTTTCTCTGTCTTGGTATATGTGTATTCGGGTTCGTGAGCTCTAGTCTAAGAGACTGACTGCATCAATTCATCTACTTGTGGGAATTGTTCTCTTAAGACCTTTTGGAATGGATTGCTTCATACTTCAGTGGAAAAGGAATTTGAGAAGATTATTCAAGTGTGGGATGATTCTTTGCTATTCTACTTGATGATATAACCCCGAACGAAGAATCACGATGATTATTCTTAAAAAAAAGAGCAGCAAGATCGATGATAATGGTGTGCTTCTTTGTGCACCTGGCTAAGGCAAGCTTAAAATAGAGCTTCGAATCTGCTCGACATAAGGATTTTTAGTTTGGGGGAAGCTGCCAAAGTCTCTCTTTCTCAAAGGCTCGGGTTCCATCTTCTATTCTGGAGCCTCGGAAGCTTTGGTGGTGGAAGTTTAAGAGATGACGAATTCTATCTTCTACGACGTGTTGTTCGATATCCTTATCTCGGTACTCGTATCATCATCTTCTTAAACTATATCATCTACTCTATCTGTAAATATTTATCAAAAAGAAAATAGAAAAATATAAAACCAACAAAAAGAAAATAGAAAAATAGAAAATTTCAAAAACCCATAAAAATTAGAAAATTTGAAAAAATACCAAAAATATTATTTTCTAAAGACATGTCTTCTGGTATCGATAACATCTGCGGTCTTAGAAATGTCATTCAATAATGGCACGGAACCATAGATGAAGTTCGAGCAGAGGTGTAAATATTCTTTTCAAAACATGTCTAAAACTATGGCTTACGATTACTTGATCGTAACCCGTGCTTAAACCATGGCTTGCTATTATTTTAGATAGCAACCCGTTTTTCAAAAAGGAAAGTGCTACGCTTAAACGATTTTCACAAAATTCGTGCACTTATCCTAAAACAAATTGAGGAAAGTATGTCTGAGGATCATTGTTCCTACACAAATGTTTTCCTTCTATAAATTCTTGAAAAATATTTGTTGTTTTCAAAATGGTGGTAAATGAGTTGCTTGTAAATCAATCGATTCGAGTTTTCATAAAATTGAAAACTCAATCAATGACTTCAGCTTTTAAACTTTTCAGAAAAAATAAGTCATTGATTGAGGGGGAGAATGTTTTCAAATCTATATCATCTACCGAGCTTATCTAATTATCCTATATACTTAAATGTAAAACATGTTAACCTACGTTGAAGGACTAGGTGCCTAGGATATGATTGTTAGGATTAGATGATTAGATTTTGATAAACACATAATTCCCATGCATTTGTATGATCTGATTGATATGTTGGATTGACTTTTATTAGTCGATTGTTGTTTGGGTATTGTCGACCACCATACATGTCTATCTGTTTCTACTAACATATGCAGATTACATGGTATATAAGAATGTTCCCAATCTGGATCCCATAATTGAAGATGATTGGATGCCGAAAGGAAAGGGTAACTATATCTTGGGTTGACAAATGAAGAAACGGAGCTTAATTTGACTTCTATGGAGAGTTGGCATGAAAAAATGCAACGTAAGAGGTCTCACCTGCATCGCAGATGGTTTTCTTCATCATCAAATGAAGAAGCGAGCTTAATTGGACCTCTATGAAGAGTTGACATGACAAATGCAACGTCAGAGGTCTCATTGCATCGCAGACGGTTTCTTCGACCCTACAAAGCAACAACGAAGCTTGAACCACCTAACATATCTTTGTGCAGGATAATAGTGATGATACCATTTTTTTAAAACAATTTTTGAATAATATTGTTTTGAAAAAATGGAAAAATATTGGCTTGAAAATAAATTGGACTTAATTTTGGGAATCACCGGACTTCATTTTATCAAAACTTAAGTCACTCAATCATCGACTACGGTCATCGATTGAGGGGGAGAGTGATTTAAAATAAAATATTTTCAAACAATATTTCATCAATCAAGTCCGTTTGTACAAAATAAGTGGTGATCTAAAGATTTAATGTTATGTCATGGTATGATTTTCTTTAAAACTCAAAGATCTTTCAAAATGAAATTTTTTCTGTTCTTGTTTGATTGTGAAATTGTTTTATTTTACTTAAATATCTCTTAAAAACTATCATACCTGACACTAACAATCTTTAATGTCTAAATTGGTCCTTATCAGTCAATTTTCAAAATTAAATTTGGCCACGTCTTTCCCCAAACTTTTCTAAAACGATTTAAATCAATTGGGATCACAAATCTCAAATGGTTTGAAATTTTTGATTGGGGGAGAGTTCGTGATTTAAATCTCAAATCTGTTTTAGTCCTTTAAAGGCACTTCTGCCTCCATGTGCCAAACGATTTGAAATACACAATGCACATGTTGAGGAGAAGGATTTATCAAAAAAAACAAGATGAGTATTTAAACCTGGCCACATATTCTCCCATATTTTCTAAACCTTATTGAATCACTTGGGATCCAAAATCTCAAAGGGTTTGATATTTTTGATCGGGGGAGAATTTGTGATTTAATTGTGAAATCTGATAAAAAGGTGATCATTTGATTCAATTGTGCAAGCTGCTCTCCTAAATGTGCTAAACACTTTCGAATCTCGAAGCATATATTGAGGGGGAGCATTTCAAAAGAAAATAAACTATCAAGGTACAAAGATTTCTATGTTTCAACATAAAGTACCTTGATTGATTTTCTAAAGGTTTTTCTGTATGGCAATGCAATCGTGGAAGTACTTCAAAAACCTCTTGCCTCTATGTGATAAAATGATTTCAAATATCCTACACACATATTGAGGGGGAGAATTTACCAAGAAAATCAAATGGTATTTTCCACGGAAATTGTGATCAAGAAATTACTTCAAATAACTCTTGCTTCCATGTGTTAAACAATTTCAAAATCATATGCACATGTTGAGGGGGAGCATTTCTAAATGATCAAAACAATTAAGGTACAAAATGTTTTGATATTATATCACAAGTACCTTGATTGATTTTTCCAAATGATTTCTCTATTGGTTTCAAGAAGGAAAGAATAATACCAAAAGACCGACCAATTTACTTTATGCATGGTGTTATAAGGATGGTTAGGTTAGGTATTCGTTCCCACGATCCCGCCAGAGCCGGAGGGATCTACCCAGGGATAATCCACTAGATAGTGTAGAGTCCTTAGGCATGATGAAAAAGGAGAAAAGTGAGAAATGGGAAGAGTGCGGATCGAGATGAGAGCTAGTCTTGGAATAAACCCAACAAGGTTCTAGTTATGAAGTCTCGGTAAGCTTGAAGGGGTTGAAGAATGAAAAGAACTGAATGTGAAAAGGGTGAAAAGAAATAGCCTCCATTAATTCAACCTTAAAGCGTAAACCGGTTCAATACATATGCTACTTGATTGTTACTAAGGTAACACTGGTATTGAAGACAAGACGTCATGGACCCAGTGACGCACTGCACTAAACTTCCCAAGCTACTCAAGTTCCTCTTAAAAGTGCTTGTTTCATTCTCACGGGGAACCTACATAATCTATCGACTTTCTCTTAGAGATTGTTGATATTGAAGAAGGAGACCCTCTCCCTAGTCTCCGGCATAGGAACCAAAATGCACAATTGAGTCTAGAGCCAAGAGATCATTCACAACATCTCATTAGGACACTATTCTTGAAGACTTGTTGTTTCAATCAATGTGGAAAGTGAAGATATAATTAAGAGTCCTACGCATTATCCTTGTGGTATTGCCAGAACATCCGAGTGATATGTTAAATATTCACGATGAAGATGGAAATCCTTCTAGAGCCAACATCAAACAAGCTCTTGGTGGGTGACATGTGAAATCTTTTCTAAAGATCAAACTTGTGACAAGCTGGATAGAACGATGGGCGATTCACTCGTGAATCAACCTTGGTCCAGAAATGAATTGACGAATACTTTTGAAAACCGCTCGATGTGAAAATCTTCTTTTCTAGCACATCGAATGTCTATTCATTTAAAATTCAAAGAGTATCTCGATTGAAAAAATACTTTTGGAAAAACCGTTCGATGTCGAATCTCTTCTTTCTCTAGCACATCGAATGTGTACTCTTTCAAATACAAAATGTATTTCGATTGAAAATTGATCTTCTCATAAAACCTTCGTCGTATTGAAAAACTCTTTCTTCTAAGCAATACGCGATTGTTTTCAAATCAATTTTTCATCAATCGATGAATCTCAATCATTGGTTCACTCACTCCGTGTTGTCTTCTTTGAGACGTTCCGGTTTGAGAACATTGCGAAACCCCACAAGGAGATTCTTGAATTATACCGATCACATGCAAGACTTGTATCGATCAACGGGGAACCGTGGGCCGTGTACTTCAATTCAACTAAAGTGATCAAAGACACTTTCGTGTGTTTTATTGCTAATCTGTTGTTTGCGGTACATTTGGACGGTACGGTGATCGTAATTAAGAAGTCAATCCAAAGCCGCATGCTCACAACATCCACACTTAATTGAAGAAATCATTACTTGTGCATATCTACGTAACATGGCTCGATATTTTTATATTATGATTACGCTGGTGCGCAAATATCATGAGCCAAGAAAGCTTCCGCTACTACGATGAAAAGATGTCATGATCCGTAAAGTGTGAGCATGTCGGTCCAAAAGTTACAACATCACATGATGGAAACACAATAAAGGGTGATCCGAGATTTCTTGTGGTGATGATCTCAATGAAAGCTCAAGATCATCAAAGATGTGGATCGCTTAAAGACCTCTCTGAAAGTACAAAGCACTCGGACTATGAAGAGTCATTGCTAAAGCACAAAGATGCAGAATGTTGGGTTTTTGGTTCCTTGGATCAAGAATTATTCTAAGTACTGGAACTACGGACAGAGTTGATATAACCACGGACAGAAGAATGGAACCACGGATGATGACAAACCGCGGCTAGTAGTATTGTGTAACCACGGATATTTATATGTAACCACTGCTAGTCTTGTATAGTCGGTTTAGTATTTTGTATTAGATAAATATGGAAAAGATATTTATCTTGTAGGTTACGTATTGTATTATGTAAACGACTCCTTAGCCTATAAAAGGAGGTCCTAGGTTAGATTATATGTATGTTTTATATCTAAGGTCGATACACTTCAAGGTTGTAAAACCCTAATACTGGTTAGAGTATTTGTATTAATAATAATATTGAGGTGTTGAATGTTTATCGTTTCTTCTTCTTAAGATTAAGTATTAAATTCGCGTGATACTTAATAAGCTTTTGTTTAAAGTCGGTTTTATATTAGATTGTTTGCTCAACTGGGATCAACAAGTGGTATCGAGCTTGGATCTAGAAACCGTAACCAAGAAGAAGTTCTATTCAAGAAAGCTAAGATGTCCGACGAAACTCACATGGTTATCGTGATCAAAGGTTCCCATGCTCAAGCATGGTGAGTATCAACCGAGAATGCGAATGAGGCAATACATTCGTATGATTGACTATGCCATCCGGGATGTCGCTGAAAAGGGTGATACTCTTCCTTTGAAGGGTCTTGATGGTAAGCGATAGAAATTGTTAGTGAAGTTGACAAGGCTAGAAGGAAATTGGAGATTAAAGCTCATAGTATTCTTTCTATGGGAATACCTAATGAGTATGCTTTGGACTTTGAAAGATATGAGTCTCGCTAAAGAGTTACCGGATGCTCTTGAGACAAGATTTGCCGGTAATGAAGCTACAAAGAAATCAAGGAAGAACATGCTCAAGCATCGCTTGAAAACTTCACCGCACTAAGTGGAGAAAACTTGATGGCACTTATAACAGCTTCAAAACTTATCGACCAATTGAAGTCGGTTGGACTACAATGTTATTCCGTAAGATATAAATTTGAAGTTCATTAGAAGTTTATCTCCGAATGGGCTCTTCATACGATTGTGTGGAGAAATAAGGAGGACTTTGATAAGATGACTCGGACAATCTCTACAACAACTGAAGGTTTATGAGTCCGAGAAAACGTTGTCGGTGCATCTTCGCTAATCAAAACATTGCTTTTGTGTCCACCAATCATATGAGTTCACAAGATGTATCCATGCCGCTATGGAATAACCACATTATTGCAAACAATACCACCGTTAGTGATAATGTCGGTGATGGTGCAATTTGTGCTTTTCGGTCGATTTAACTACCAGTGTTCTTGCTTTTAAATCAATATCTAGATCAAATTGATCCTGATGATCTTGAGGAGATTAATCTTCAATGGCAAATGGCAATGTTGACTCTCCAAGCAAGGAAGTTTCGAGGAGGACCGAAGACAAAGTTAAGTATGATGGTCAAGGAGAGTGGATTCGACAAAAGCAAGATGGAGTGCTTTAACGCAAGAAGAAGGGTCACTTTGCTGGGAATGTCGAGATCCTAAGAGAATTGAAGGCATTAAGAAGACCAAAGAAGAGCCCTGCTTCTTCTTCGCCTTTGGTTGCTCAAGATGGGATTGGTGATTATGACCGGAGTGATCGAGTTGAAGAAGGTCCTAATGCGCCTTTTCTTGCTAGTGAAGCTTCAAAAGAGCATAACTTTGCTCTAATGGCCTATGCTTCATCTTTCGGTTCGATTCGAGGTATCCAATGATTCTACTTGTTCTTTTAAATCATGTCATGATAACTTAGAATCTCAAAAGCTATCACGAGAGTTTAAGGAAAGAAGTAGAAAGACCGTCTATGGACAACCTAGGTTATAGAGTTGGTCTAGAAAGTGTAGAAGAAAAGCTTAAATTCGTATCAAATGCGAGTTTGAGTATGTTGATAAAATTAATATACTAGGTGGTGAAATTAATCTTAAGGATAGAGATTAAGATGCTTAAAGATAAACTAGCAGAGGCAGAGAGTGTAAAACTAAAGGCCCTAGAAGAAAAGAAAACATGTTGTTAGGGTTGCTAAAACACAATATGCTTCGATCTAGTAAATAAACCAATAGGTCAAAATTGTTCAAAGATGGTGCGGCCTAGGTTACAATGATATGCCACCACCATCTCTTATGAAACATGCACCACCCAAAAGAGCTCTCATTTAGCGGTGAATTTAGCTTCAACAAACCCAGTAGGTGAGACTAACAAGATTGAATCACCTAAGATAGGTTCGATAAGTCATCCGATGCTCCCACAATTGAAGATTGGGAATCGATTCGAGGAAGATAGATCCAATCAACTCAACCTCGAAGATAGAGCATGTTTAGAAAGTTGATTCTAAACAAGTCAACCTTGTACCTAGATTTGGAGCTCAAATTGCTAAGAGAGTAGTTGAGTACAAGGAAGTACCTAGGAATGATGAAAAGATACATACCTAGGGGAAACCAGAGAAACTTCAATGGACTAATTTCAAATAGATTAGGAGATGAGTTTCAATGTGTTAAAAAGGCTTGTTATATATGTGGTAGTTTTGAGCACTTACAGAGAAACTGTTATAAAAATAGACCACAAGTTTGGAATCATTGGAAGAGGGTAAATCATCAAAACTTTTCAAAGAAATCAAACCTCATCCTAACAAAAACATGATTCCTAGGGCGTTGTTGATGAGGAATGGAATACAAAATCAATAGTCACCATCGCACCTAAATGGGTTCCAACCATCGCTAAGCAAAATGTAAACACGGCCAAGCGTAATCAAACCACTATTAAGCAAAATATCACCATCGATACAAAAGAAGTTTTAAAAACTCAAAGGTGATAACCGATACAAATGGTTGGAAATCATTTTATGTCATAAGGCCTCAACTAGTTGGCAATGGAAGCCTAAGACCAAGGTTTTACCACATGTCAACTATGCATCAATGGACCTAAAGAAATTTGAATATTTTGATGCACAGGGCAGACCCAAGTCAATATTGGCTTGGATCAACAAGGAGACCTAAAGAAATTGACATTGGTTGGTCTTCCTAATGGTAAGAGGGCAATTGGGACTAAATGGGTGTTCAGAAACAAGAGGGATGAAAGAGGTATAGTGGTAAGGAACAAATCTAGGTTGGTTGCTCAAGGATACACACAAACTGAAGGTTTGGATTATGATGAAGTGTTTGCTCCAGTTGCAAGAATAGAGGCTATTAGATTATTTTTGGCTTATGCTTCATTCAAGAATTTTGTTGTGTATCAGATGGATGTTAAAAGTGCATTTTTGTATGGCACAATTGATGAGGAGGTTTATGTTTGTCAACCTCCTGGTTTTGAAAATCCTGGTCATCCTGACAAGGTTTACAGGGTGAGGAAGGCTATGTATGGATTGCATCAAGCTCCTAGGGCATGGTATGAGTGCCTGTCTACTTATTTGATGGACAATGGGTTTAAAAGGGGGCTGATTGATAAAACTTTGTTCATTAGAAAGCACAAAGATGATATTTTATTTGTTCAGGTTTATGTAGATGACATCATCTTTGGCTCAACAAACAAGGAGCTATGCAAGGATTTTGAGAAACTTATGCATGATAAGTTTTAGATGAGTTCTATGGGAGAACTCACTTTCTTCGGGGCTACGTGTTCAACAAAGGATCGATGGTATCTTCATTAGTCAAGACAAGTATGTAGCAGATGTTTTGAAGAAGTTTGGGTTTCAAGATGTAAAGAGTGCAAGTACACCTATGGAGACTCGTAAACCATCGCTACCGGATGATGGAAGTCCCAAGGTTGATTTGAAGTTGTATAGGTCCATGATTGGATCTTTGATGTATCTCAACGCATCTAGGCAGATATTATGTTCTTAGTATGTGTGTGCAAGATTTCAAGTCACACCAAATACCTCACACATGAATGTTGTTAAGAGAATCTTTAGATATCTTAAAGGTCATCCTAAATTGGGCCTTTGGTACTCTAAGGACTCTCCTTTGATTTGGTCGCCACGAGATAGTGACTATGCCGGTGCTAGTTTGGATAGAAGTCTACTCTTGGAGGATGTCGGTTTTGGGAAGCGAGACTAATTTTCCGGCAAAGGTAAAAAGCAAACTATTGTGGCAAATTCTACAACAAGTTTGAGTATGTGGTGCCGCTAGTTGTCGTGGTCAAGTTCTTTGGATTCGTAATCAATTGTCGGATTTTGGGTACAATTTATGCATACTAAGATTTACATTGATAATAACAAGACAATATGCATTATTAAAAATCCTGCTTTACATTCTAGAACTAAACATATTGAGATAAGGCATCATTTTATTAGAGATTGTAATGAGAAAAGTTTGATTCAAATGGTAAAAATCCGTACTGATTTCAATGTTGTTGATCTTCTCACTAAAGCTTTTGATGTGGGGAGGTTTCAGTACCTTATTGTTAGTATTGGAATGATTAATCTCTAAACTCTCAACTTGTTTTGTAAAAGTTTGTATATGTATTGGACTGTTATTATGTAATCTTAGTATTGCTATTTTTGTTTCTAACCACTGATAGTTGTGTTCAAACCACTGTTTGTTGTTCTGTGTTTCCACTAACTATTTTACAAATACATGAAAGTTCATTATAGAAGCAAAAGAAGTACTGAAGTTAAATTGTTCATTCATTCAAGAAACAAGTTACAGCTTACAGCTTAAAATTAAACTTCAAGTACAATTAAAAGACTAGTTCTATACATGATTTCCTACTCCTATCCTAGCTCATATCATCTATTCCAACTGCTGGATATGCATGACCATGATATGCATGACCAGTATGACGAGCTAAGGATCAAAATGGGAAGGATGGCTTGATGAAAACGAAGATGATGAAGATGAATACAGTAGATGAAGCACAAAGGACATTGTCATATCACACATTCATCTACTGGTTTCACCAAAAATCATCACTCCAATTTTCTTTTACCCTTCCCCTTTACGATATGTGAAGAAGCACCACAACCTTGGGTAGAAGACCAAGAACCACCTCTCGCTCTTTGGAAGTGGTGGTTTTGCTCGTGGTCTTGGTTGGGGTTGGGATGATGAAGGTTGGGGTGTGAAGTTCTCTCTTAGTGAGTCATGATTCATCGAAGACTCACTGGATTCACTACATCGCCATCTTCGGATGAAGGGAGAAAGGGGGATTTTCTTGGTCTTGGTTCTTGTGGAGGTATGTAAAGACGCCATGGATCAGACTTCTTTGCTTCATGATAATGATGAGGAGGATGATGAGGATGTTAGATCAATGATTTCTGGTTTATTCCAATTGGGGTTCCACATGGTGATTGTTGATTGTGGATTTTGGAGAACTAAGGTTTTGATTTTAATTGGTGTGTGCGTTATATGAGATTTGAGTTCTTTTTGTAAGCAGAGATATGGCTTATGAAAGTAAATGAGGGGCAGGTTAAATGTGGTTGAGGAGTTAATGAGATCATTGGGCTTTGGACTAATATTAATACTGAAAGTTGACCTTTTTTTACTTATGTATTAGCAAAGAGGCCAAAACACTGATAAGTCTAAGAATTCACTGATAACTCTATCTTTTTCTAACCACTGATAACTCTCTTCTCTGTGTTCGGTTTTTGTTGTGTCTTGCAGGTATGAAGGATTTGTTTACATTGGAGCTGGTGATATGTTTAGCTGCTAATGTTTATCAAAAAAAAAAGGAGAGATAGTGAGAATCCTTCATATTTTTGTGAGATATTTTTGTTTTGACAAAGATTTGCTTGCTGTATTTCTTAGTCAATTAGAGTGACACTCTGTATCCACTGATAGTATGTATCAAGCCACGGATAGAGGTCTTCAAACCACTGATAGCATGCTACTTGTTCTGGATACTACAGGGGTGGTTTGGTAACTTTGGCGAAAGTATATTTATCTCCCCAAAATCACGGATGGATCATTCATTGGTCTTCAAATCACTTCAACTTGGCGCTCTACATCAACCCTAATCACTTTTCTTTGCATAATTCACAAATCCCACATCATACTCATCATCAATCACAGTGGCGACCCAGTACTCAAACACACATAATCTTGTTGCTAACCTCATAAAAAACAATCGATCTGAAGGTTTTCATCAAATGATTGATTTCTTATACACAGCCCTATTCACTATGCTCGATAAATACACCAACCATTCTTAAAGCCTACATACATCGGTTTTGGAGGAATGCTAAGCTTAAAGAGGTTGAAGGAGTCAAGTGTTTAGCATCGTTGTGGATGAGAATGTTATTTCATATCGAGGAGATCATTAGGATGTTTTAAAGTTTGATGATTCTAATGGTATTGTAAATCTTTCAGATGCTGAGATAGTTGCTGGTTTGGAAAGCTAAGGATATACACACAGGGGTAATAAGGTACAATTTTTTAAGGTTTTTGCACATATGAGGAATTAGCCACAAAATGTACAAATTAGAGATGTTCCTTTATCTCCCCATATGCTTACTTTGTCTACTGATCCTGAGTTTGATGAAATTCTTGAATCACAACCTTTAGTCACTGAACCCACTGCTAGTACATCTGAACCCACTGCTAGTACACCTCAAATCACTGTTAAACCAATTTTGTGGACTAGAGATCAAGGGCACCAAGCTACCTCAGTCGGTGTTAGTGGTGTTGTTCATGAGGGTCACATGGAGTGAAGGTGACATGATTGGAAGGGCTTCCACCATCGATTCATGCTTAGATGTCGGTCGTGATAGTGGAAACATAAATAAGACCCAACCTTGGCAACTCCTAATGTGGAGAGTTTTTGAACTTAACACAGTGGAGGAATCCTAGTCAATCGGCTACTATAGGGTGCATAGATGATCGTGCAAGGTCCGGTGCTATGTTTAGTTTATCCAAGGATTCATTCTCTGAGCGCTTAACACAAATCAAGTGATGAGGATCGCTTGGAACATGAAACCGAATTGACGGATCCTAAGTCGGTAAATGATGACTTTTCAATGAACCACCTCTCGGACCGGTTCACACAGTCGAGTGGGAGGATATTATTGAACGCTTTAATGAATTGACGGATAAATGTGCCAAAATGAAGGATACAATTTCGTGTCTACAGAGTCGATTGTGTTTCAAGGAAAAGACATTAGGCGATATCAGCACGTGGTATTGGTTTTGGAGAAAGTAAGAAGACCTGGATTCTTGTTTTGAGAAAAATGAGAAGGATGAAAAGAAGGTGGACTTTCTCCAACGAATGTGGAGGATGTATCCAAACAGGGAGGAATGAAGGCATGAATTGTGGGAGGTCAGATGTATCTATGGAAGAAGATGTTGATAATGGAGATCAAGAATTTTGGTATCCGATAAAGCCGAATGAGGTCGTTTTGAAAATTTGAAGACCGTGGTAGATGATGAAGTGATGCGTAACACAACCATCGCTAGTGTGTCGCAACCATGGATAGTACCATTGAAATCATCATCTGCTAGCTTTAAATGACTATTGTACCCATCGCCGTTCTAACTACTTCCACTATTGTTACAACTCTCTCGTATCATCACCTAAACCTAAAGAAGTTGAGAAAGAAGTCGCAAGTACATTGATAAATCTAAGCAAAACCTCATCTATTTCTACACCTAACATTGCACCTGTTTTATCTCTTGAATCTACTGCACCTAAATCTAGAAGTAAAAGTTTGATTATTGGTGATCCATTAAAGAAGAAAGTGGTTCAACAAGACATTGGTAAAGGTAAAGGGATTGCAGAACCAGATTTGAAGTTTAAAAGTAAAGCAGAGCAGGTTGCTTATGATGCAGAGTACGTAAAAACGATGTTAGCTTAAGAACAAGCAGCTTTAGAGAAAAGGAAGCAAGAAGAAGAGGAAGCTAGTCAGAGATGGTTAGCTACATGGTATGAATCACAAAACTATCTTGAAGCTTCTAATCAAATACATGATGAATATACTGCACAAGAATGGGCACTGTTGGATGATGAGGAAAGAGCTAGACTTTTGGGTCAATGGGCAAGGAGGATTGGTAAAGAAAGGAAGCAAGTTATAAGAAAGAAACCTCCTTCAATTGCATGATGAGGAATGTATCGATGAAGATTATTAAGAATTCAGCATTCATATTCCCGATAATCTTAATAAATGTTCATTTGAAAGAATTCGTGAGCTTTATATGAGATGTATGAGGATTAATAATGATGATTTCATTCAATGAATTCTAAAAGGAAGAAGAGTGGATTCAAAAGGATGAAGAGTGGATTCAAAGTAAACGAAAGAGAAAATCGAGGTTCGTGAGACATCCGATTCTAAAAGACCGAAAGTAGTTGAAGATGTTAATCAAATTATTTCTTATGAGTTTAAGCTTAAAGTTGAAGTGAAGGAGTTTGGAAAATTCAAAGACTCAACAATGAAGTTTATGAGTATAATAAATTTTCACGATGCTTCAAGATTTTGATAGAGATGATTTGATGAATCTTTGGATACTTTACAAGAATAAGTTTGGTGAAGTACATCCAAATGATTATCATGAGAGACCGTTTATCATCATTTGAAGATTTTATTTGAACCTACTCATGATGAACCCGAATGGAAAGGACTCTACAATGGTAATGTTACAAGATGGTTTTATATCAAACTTGTGGAGTTCATGTTTTAACTATTTTGGAGAAGTTATTCATATGCTTGTAGAAGGTGATTATCCTCAACCGAATAAGTATCCGTGAGTTATTGCTCGATGTTGAAGCCCGGTATTATCAAGATGTTGCCGCCTATGATGGTCAAGCTTACAATTTGTTGTCAAGTATGAGAAAATTCTTAAATCTAGTAAGTGTTTGACTACATCCTCAAATTCAGATGTTTTGAGTTAAAGGAAACTTGAGAATTCATTGGAATGTATCAAGTTTAGGGAGGATTGTTGGTTTTGGTTCCTTGGTTCAAGAATTATTCTAAGTAATCGAACTACGGACGAGTTGATATAACCACGATGTAAGAATGGAACCACGGATGATGACAAACCGCGGCTAGTAGTATTGTGTAACTACGGATATTGATATGTAACCACCGCTAGTCTTGTATAGTCGGTTTAGTATTTTGTATTAGATAAATATGGAAAGATATTTATCTTGTAGGTTACGATTGATTATGTAAAGGACTCCTTAGCCTATAAAAGGAGGTCCTAGGTTAGATTATATGTATGTTTTATATCTAAGGTCGATACACTTCAAGGTTGTAAAACCCTAATACTGGTTAGAGTATTCGTATTAATAATAATATTGAGGTGTTGAATGTTTACTGTTCTTCTTCTTAAGATTAAGTATTAAATTCCACGTGATACTTAATAAGCTTTTGTTTAAAGTCAGTTTCTATATTAGATCGTTTGCTCAACTGGGATCAACACAGAAGTTGAAGAATTCAAGTCTACGAGCTCAAGACTGATGATAAAATAGAATGCTAGGATTCTAAATGTAAATCATGGGGTGACCTCCCTTAGAGGGAGATTGTTAGGAATTGGAAATTCCATATGAAAGTGTCGATCACCCCAATTATGGTCTAGCATATGTTAGCTCGTAGACTTGTACTTATTTACGTTATTTAGTAGTTAATTAGTTAGTCAAGAGCGTAGAATAGTTTAGAGTAACACCGTGGAGGAAGGACGGTCTTTACCCAATCGTACACCGATCCACGTGTCGTCAGGAGGTCGCTTAGTCTCAGAATTATAAATACCCTTCCCACTAAGGGAAGGGTGGTGCTTCTCAATCTAACCTTTCATTTTGTTAAACAACTCTCTAACAAGAACACCCTCTCATCTCTTTCTCTCTCTAAACCATGGCATACTTGATTCATCATCATCCAAGACCACCCGAATCATCAACACAATATTTATGATCCTACATCTCGGTATTTGGGAATTCCTTCGACCTTTGTCTATCCAACCTTAGAAAGATGTTGAAACGGTGTGAAGAAACGAACTTAGTCCTGAATTGGGAAAAATGCCATTTCATGGTAAGAGAAGGAATTGTATTAGGGCACAAAGTCTCCGGAAATGGAATAGAGGTCGATAGAGATAAAATCAAAGTGATATCCAAACTACCCTATCCTACTATCGTTAAAGCCATTTGAAGCTTTCTAGGTCATGCGGGCTTTTATATAAGGTTTATTAAGGATTTCTCGAAAATTGCCCGCCAATGACATGCCTTTTCTGTCAAGGACGCCTTTTGATTTTTTCCAAGAATGCAAGGAAGCATTCAATTGACTAAAGAAAGATCTCACTCAGTTCGATAATGGTCACCCCTGATTTGTCTCAACCATTCGAAATCATGTGCGATGCTAGTGATAATGTTGTAGGCGTCGTGCTCGGCCAAAGAAAGGAGAAGCATTTTCAACCAATTTACTATGCTAGCAAAACCATGAATGTATCGCAAGAAAATTATACAACCACCGAGAAAGAGCTTTTAGCTGTGGTTTTTGCCTTCGACAAGTTTAGGCAATATCTCGTCCTCTCCAAAACTGTCGTCTTCACATATCACTCCACCTTATGCTACTTGTTTTCCAAACAAGATGCAAAACCCCGGCTCATTAGGTGGATTCTATTACTTCAAGAATTTGACATTGAAATTCGAGATAAAAAGGGGGCTGAAAATCTTGCTGCTAATCATCTGTCAGAGAACCCAGACCTTGAGAAGTTAGACCATACCGAGATTCGCGACTCTTTTCCCGAGGAACGGCTAATGGCCATTAAGGAAATTGAGCCATGGTATGCGGATTATGCTAACTATCTGTCCAGTAGGGTTTTGCCAAATTACATGACTAAGCAAGATAAAATGAAATTCTTCACCACGCTAAAACACTATTTATGGGATGAACCCTTCCTATTCCGCATATGCCCCGATCAAATCATTCGACGTTGTGTTGCCGGAAGAGATATTGATAGAATTACGAAAGAATGTCATGCGGGACCATCTAGGGGGCATCACGGTGTAAATGTCACGGCACGAAAAGTTTTCGATGCTGGATTCTACTGGCCTGCTATTTTCCGTGACGTTAACAGATTAGTTCAAGCGTGCGATGCATGCCAACGATCGGGGAACATCTCGCGAAGGGATGAATCACCTCATAACTCTATCCAAGTCTGCGAAATATTCGATGTTTGGGGTATAGACTTCATGGGACGTTTTCCATCATTTGGAGGAAATGAATACATTCTAGTGGCTATCGACTATGTATCCAAATGGGTGGAGGCCCAAGCCCTTAGGACTAACGATGCAAGAGTAGTCATTCATTTTCTTAAAAAGCTCTTCGCACGATTCGGGATTCCCAAGGCATTGATAAGTGATAGAGGGACCCACTTTTGCAATGCTCAAATGGAGAAGGTGCTGATGAAGTATGGTGTTCCGCATAGATTTTCTACAGCATATCACCCCCAAACGAATGGGCAAGTAGAGAACACAAATAGAGCATTAAAGCGGATACTTGAAAAAATGGTCCACCAGAATAGAAAAGATTGGGCATTCAAACTGGATGAGGCACTCTGGGAATTAAGGACTGCTTACAAAACACCTATCGGAACAACCCCTTTTCGGTTGGTATACGGGAAGGCATGCCACCTCCCTATTGAACTTGATTAAAAGGCGTATTGGGCACTTAAGGCTCAGAATATGGATTATTCGAGGCGAGTCAACAGGTTCCTACAGCTTCAAGAACTGGATGAACTAAGACTTGAAGCTTATGAATCATCGATCACATACAAAGAAAGGGCAAAAAATGGCATGATCAACGGATTAAGAATCCTAAAGAGTTTGTGGAAGGAGATAAGGTGCTCTTGTATAATTCAAGATTGAGATTATTTCTGGGAAAACTCAAATCAAGATGGTATCGACCTTTTTCGGTGAAGAGGAAAATGGGCAATGGGGCTGTGGTGCTATTGGACCATGATGGAAGGGAATTTACCATAAATGGACAACGTGTGAAACATTATCAGTCAGACAATAATGAAATGGTCAACGATGAGGATATTGTTCTAGAAGAAGGTGACGGTAATGAAGTCACGTAGGGGCACGACTTCGAGTTTAGCTACAAGACTCATAAATAAAGAAAAGCTCTTCATGGGAGGCAACCCATGCTTAATTGTTTGCTTGTTTGTGTCGTGTATCTTTTATTGGTTGTTTATTCTCATGTTTAAATTTGTAAAAATGCTTTATTTTATCTTTAACCTCGTCTTAATTACATATAAAGGTGTTTTACATAAGGGATAAGTGTAGGGAGGATTACACACGTTTTCAAAAGAAACGTAAACATGAGAATTACAATTAATTCAAAGATATACATGTGTGTTTGTTCGAGTCAAATGCTTGTATCGAGTCATAATGGATGTTTTGGTGAAATTTTTCCGATTTTAAAGATAAAAATGTTCCGTAATTTTTTTCCGTAAAATCGCAGCACCATTCGTTGTGATAACTCGACGGCGTCAGATCGCAACCGACGGCGCCGGAGGAGCGTAACATGTTTTATTACTTTTTCTTGTTTTCCGAGCCACTTATAACTTTTTGGAATTTTCTGTGTCTTAATTTTCCGTAAAATCAGAAACATCCATTCCACAAGCATTATATCCTAGTTTAGTAGAGTCATATATATATTGTTACCGCCAATTTTACGAAGGTTTCGCTTGTTTTCTTCAAGTGTGCAGTTTAATTTATCAAGAAGAAGATACATAAGATAAGAAGGAGCTTTTCACGCAAACATTCTTCTTGAAGAAAGATGTAACCACCACTTCATACGGATCCTACCGAGCTAATCAGGGGAGTACTAGTTTCTTTCGTTTTTATTTACCTTCCATTATCATTACTTTGATACTTTCGGGGAACATTGGGGACAATGTTCAGTTTAAGTGTAGGGAGGGAAAATAAAACAGGAACTTTGAAACTATGCTTATCCTTGAATATTTGCTTTGTCCAATTTCATTTGTGTAATAAACCATGAGAAATATCGGATAGGGTAATTTTGGAACCAAATTTAAAAAATTTCATGACATGTAGGAGTGGGCCATTAGTCTTAATAAAGCGTCTCATGAATAGAAAGTTATATGACTAGCACAAAAACCCTTTACCACTTAAATTCCACCCAAAATGTGAGGATCGCCCTTAGATTTGTAGGAATTAAAGCATCTGCCTTTAATGCTTAGAGTGTGAACCGTAGTATAATAGATTCTAGAACTTGTTTTGTGATGCATCCCGAGATCGCTAGTAAGACTACACTTGTGTAGTTAGGAATAACTAAATGATAAGAGGCATTAGGATAACCCTTGTTTGATACCCGTAATATAATTACTTCCTCCACATCGGTTGAGTAATTCCCCACACCTTTGCATTGTACTCATCTTTAGTACACGATACCCTAGTTAACCCCTCGAGCCTATCCTTTTCATGTTCTCGTGATATTTCGGTTTTCAAATGTCAATGAAGAGCATTGTTTACAATCCACCCCAAATGTACACCCAACTCGCCTTAGCCTACCTTGTATGCACTCACTTTAGTGCATTATTGTTATCACACTAGACCCTTAGTTCAATTATCTAGTTGCTTGCATAAGTTGCTAAGTCGAGTCATATCCTTTGTACACGCTTTGGGACGATTGGGACTCATGGGAAAAGTTAAATTTATGAAATGACGGGAAGGGAACGTTAAATTCAAATTCCCTTTGTTTGCATAATAATGTACTCCAAGTGTTTTGATCTTTTTAATTCGGGTCAAATTAGTGTTAAGAGTAATAAAAACTCAAGTGTAGGGATGTGCCTATAAATCCCTATCATTTTGATGTTATCGTATAGGATGGTAGAGTAAAAGTGTATGAAAAAAAAATGAAAAAATGAAAAAAAACATACGGGCTACCATCCTGCATCTATCTTTAAATTTATGTTTGTTTATTTCAGTTATCTAGATTTTAGAGTGTCGAGTCTTGGCTTAGCAACGCCATTCTTCGCATGCTTGTAACATAAAGATTTTTGACTTGCCACCACTAAATCGCCTATCCCACCAAACTCTTTGTTTCCCTACCGTAAGCCTAAAATTACAACCCTTTAAAAGACCTCTTGGATAGTCTTTCCTAGGTGCTTACGCCAAAGTGATGGAGGTTTTATCTAGTCTCAAGCCTATGGTAATCTATGTACTAGGACCGGTTAATGAGTGTTTATCTTCCATTTCCAACTTGTTATATTTCATATACACCCAAGAGATGTAAGTATCCAAACACCCCATGTGAGGTGCTAGTATGTAATTTCCATGCTTGTTATGACTTTTGCGGGGCTTATATGTGTTGTGGATCGTTCTAAACTAATGCTTCATGACCCCTAATTTATAAATCAATTGGCTTAAGCACATTTGCTCGAGGACAAGCAAATACCAAGTGTAGGGATATTTGATAAGGATTTAAAAGGTACCTTTTGAGGGTCATTTAAGCCCTTAATTGATCACTTTGTATCCGTTACTACTTAACTCCGCTCCTTTTCACTTTTAGGTCTCTTGAAGGCAAATTGTTGGAATGACACTTATTCGGACGAAAAGGCGCGAATATATGAAGAAAATGGCCAAAGTCAAGAATCGAGACACTCAGTCAGCCGAATTGAAAGGGATGGCGCTGTGTTCTATTTGTGACGTCGTCGGAACAAGTTTTGTGATGACTCAAGAGCCAAATTGCTTATTTACAAGTGACGGCATCGGGTTTTAAAAGAGTAGGCGTCGCACTCAGACGGCCTAGATTTGATCCAGACGCGCCGAGACCAAGGAGACGGCGTCACGAGCATAAGGTGGCCGCCACAATGCTAACGGCCAAGACGAAACCCTAATGACGGCGACCGAGCGGCCACAATTAAAGAGTGACGACGTCGCAGCTTGTAACACTATATATAGAATCCGAATTTTCGCCAGTGTGTAGTTTTGTGGAGTAAAACCTAAACCGAACCAAGGTCGTCTTGTACAAGATTTTAGGGTTCTATACCTATCTTACATCAAGATAAGTGTTTTACTTCATTAATTCAATTATGTCTTCAATTGATTGTGTGTATGCTTGCATGTTTTCCATGTCCGCTAATTTATTTGTGTGTTTGCTTAGGTAACATGAAACCTAGTTATTGAATATTGATTGGTTGTCTCTTATCTTAATTGTGATTGACCTGGTATTGCGATAGATCATTCGTTGTGCTATTAATGCTTAATTAATCTTTGTTGAACCTTAGCATATAGTTACTAGTGGAATTGTAGGCTAAACATCCAAAGAATACCTTAGTGTTAAGTTTATGAATCCTAGAGATTTCGTAGTCATTAACCTTTGGTAGCTTCAAAGAGTTAGGGATAAACGCATACCCTACGACCTTATAAACAAAACGCGTTAAGAATAAGGACGTGAAAATTCAACCATCAATAGGAGATAACTAGGGAGTAATAAAACCTAAGTAAACACATTTTTAATCATCATACGAGCACACAACAATAGACATAGACTACCCCTAACTTAGTTAATTAGAATTGATCATAGTAGAGTAATCGGTAGAAATACCAACCCCCAAATCCAAACCCCGAGATTCGTACCTTTCCATTTCCTAAAAATATAAAAAAGATAAAAAATAATCTTCCTCAACCCCAACCTTAGCGTAGTAACTTCTCACTAGCATTCATATTCCCCTAGAGAACGATATAATTAGCCGTGGCTTACCCTAATACTACACTACAATGATTAGGTACACTGCCTAGGGTGTTGAAAAACTTGCTCGACGAAAAGGAAGTTCCTTTGACCCCAAACGCGTTGTGTAAGCGTATCAACAACTCTAAAGTGACGTCGTCCCATCGATAACTTGGCCCAGACGAAACCCTAATGACGGCGACCTGACGGCGTCCCATGCAAAAGGTGACGCCATCGCGATTGTAAATCTATGTATAGAATTTGATTTTTCTGTATTTGAGAGGTAGATTTTTGGAGAGCAAACTCTAACTCAGTTGTAGTCCGACTTGGACAGTATTCTAGGTTCCCATACCCTATTCTACACATCAAGATAATTTTGTTAATCCAATTTATCATTATGTCTACCCCATTTTCGATTGATTGTGTGTATGCTTGCTTGTCTATCATGTCTAGCTAAATTACTTGTGGGTTTGCTTAGATCTATGAAACCTAGTTATTGATTGTTGTTTGGTTGTTTCTTGTCTTAATTGAAATTGGCTTAGGAGTGCAACTAGGCTTTCGTTGTGTTCAATGCTTGAGTATGCTTAATGATGATATGGTTCATGGATGAAATAGCTTAGGCTTTCCAATTCCATGAGTCATATACAAGAGATAACCTCAAAGAACTAGCGAATACACTCGCCCTACGACCTTTAGGAATACAACGCATTAAGATAAAGGACGTAACAACTCAACCTACCCAAAAAAAATAACTAGGGAGTAATAGCATCTAAGTGAACACATCTTTAATCATTATACGAGCACACCTCAATTAGACATAGCTATCTATAGTAATTAGATAATTAGACATTTAGTTAAAGTAGAGTAATCGGTATAAGTTCAACCCCCAACCAATTGCCCCGAGATTTTACCTTAGCTTTTTAAAAAACCATAAAAAAGACAAAAAAAAATCATCCTCAACCCCACCTTCTCGTCATATATTTCTTACTAGCATTCCTATTCCTCTTGAGAACGATATCAATCCCCGAGGCTTACCCCATACTACACTACAACGATTAGGTCCACTGCCTAGGAGGTTGAAAAACTTGCTCGTAGAAAAGGAAGTTTCCTTGACCCCGAACTCGCCTTCCGCGCGCATCAATACGCATACGTTTACATGTACACGAAACAACAATAATTCAAGAGAGATTATATGAGTGAAAAAGATGAAAAACGTATGGTGTACCTTGCCTGCTATCGAGGCAAGAGGAAGAACAATAACACGAATACAACAAAACTAGGGCAGAATTGCAAGGCTGTTGAACGCGACACAAAAGTAAGGACAAGGACCATGAACAGAAACCCTCACACCAGTTGGATTTTGACCACATCCCCTCCCCTCAAAATAGCCTTCAAGCTAGCTTCAATTATGTAAAGAGAAAATATGGAACTCGTTTAGGGTTTGTTTGATTTCCGGTATGAGAGAAAAAAAAAGAGCCAATTTAAAAAAACATATAGGAGCGTGTATAGGTTTAAGTTAGGATAAAAATCAAATTGATTAATTGTGATATAATTGTGATTGATATTGTATACATAGATGTTGTGATTGATGGCTGAAAAAAAAAGGAATTCTTATCCTTAATATTGTGAGTTGATGGGGCAAAAAAAACATGTAGGAGTTTTATAAAGAAGGGAATGTAGTTAGTTATCATTTGTTACTTGATACGCGTACAACGCACGTTTGGGGTCAAAGGAAACTTCCTTTTCTTCGAGCAAGTTTTTCAACCACCTAGGCAATGAACCTAATCGTTGTAGTGTAGTATTAGGGTAAGCCTCGGGGATTCATATCGTTCTCTAGGGGAATAGGAATGCTAGTGAGAAATTTACTACGCTAAGGTTGAGGTTGAGGAAGATTATTTTTTATCTTTTTATATTTTTTTAGAAAACTAAAGGTACGATCTCGGGGTTTGGATTTGGGGGGTGGTACTTTTACCGATTACTCTACTATTCTAATTATCTAATCTAAGGGGTAGTCTATGTCTATTGAAGTGTGCTCGTATGATGATTAAAGATGTGTCTACCTAGATACTATTACTCCCTAGTTATCTTTTATTGGTGGTTGAATTGTCACGTTCTTATTCTTAACGCGTTGTGTTTTCTAAAGTCGTAGGGTGTGCCTTTATCCCTAACTCTTTGAAGCTACCTAAGGTTAATGACTACGAAATCTCTAGGATTCATAAACTTAACACTAAGGTTATCTTTGGATATTTAGCCTACAATTCCACTAGTAACTATAAACTAATGTTCAACAAAGATTAATCAAGCATTAAAAACACAACAATGGCTTCATGCACTCCTAAGCCAATTACAATTAAGATAAGAGACAACCAATCAATATTCAATAACTAGGTTTGATAGATCTAAGCAAACACACAAGTAAATTAGCCGGATATGTTAAACATGCAAGCATACACACATTCAATAGAAGACATAATGAAATCAAGGGAATAAATAACTTATCTCGATGTAAAATAGGGTATTAGAACCCTAAAATACTGTCCAAACCGGACTACAATCATTTTAGGTTTTTACTCCACAAGTCTACCTTTTTACAAGTCTGAAAATCGAATTCTATATATAGATTTACAACTGCGATGGCGTCACCTTTTAATTGTGATGTCGTTGGATCACCGTCATTAGGGTTTCGTCTTGGCCAAGTCAACTTTGGGACGGCGCCACGTTGTGGTTGTGGACGCGTCCTTCACCGACGTCGTCGAATCGGATCTAGGCCATCCGGGAGAAAAGCCTTCGTGATGCCCTACTTTCAAAGCTCGACGCGGTGTAAAATAGCAATTTCACTAATGTGTCGTCACAAATTAGGGACGGCGTCGCCGCTTTGTGTGGGACGTCAGTGCATTCCAAAGTGACTGAGTGTCTTGATCTTGACTTTAGCCATTTTCTTCACATATTCACTCCTTTTCGTCCAAATAAGCATCATTCCAGCATTTTGCCTTCAAGAGACCTAAAAAGTGAAAAGAAACGAAATTAAACAATAACGGATATAAAAGTGGGCGATTAAGGGCTTAAATGACCCCCTAAAGGTGTACGTTTTAAATCCTTATCATTACTAAACTTAGGTTATTATTTAAAATGTAGTAATATTACATAGCATATAGTTTTGTTACTTATTATACTCATTTAGATTTAGGTCAAAATTCAAAATGGTTAATAAAATGATAAGCTTAAATCTTAGGGTTTAATAATTTCTAATTAGAAGTCCAATGTCGGGTCAATGGTCATCGTTGACTAACCTGATTTGGTGAGGATTCTGATAGTATCACCTCGTAGAAATAATTTCGTCCTGAAATTCAATCGATTATTCTACTAAGAATTTTGTTACCGAATACATGTGGGGTATTTGTTTTATTTTCATATAAGCAGTGCATTCTCAGGTATACTCATGTCCACTGTTCGAACTTCAAAAATCTTGTATAATTGAAATCTTAGTGCATTTTGGTTGGTTTCCCCGATTGAAGTCAGTCATCAAACATAGAATCTTATGGACTGATAATCAGTTAATCATTGGCATGCATTTCTTGAGGCTCAACTTATGATAACCAAAAAATTCTTAGAATGTTTTAACAAGAAAAGGATGTTCTTTGAATTAGGTTGAAAAGTTTGCTAATGAAGCTGCTAACCCAGATCTAAAGACCTAGTTAATTATAATTGAGTGAACTGCTCCAGTTTCTCTTAATGCAATTGAGTCAATGCTTGAATGAAGAATCGAATGAAGGCCAAAGTTATAATAAAAGGACTAGAAATCGAATTTTGTACACCATTGCTAAGACAGAAACTTATACACCACGATGTAAGTGCTACTAATGAAATATGAGATCCAATTGCAACTATCGAGTGATTAGATTTTCATGGTGAAAGCACTGTCTTGATAAAATTTGGCAAAGGCGGTGAGGAAGAAGTTTTTGTGCACGAGTTACATAGACAGGCTTTGAAAATGATTTTCTAAACTTGGAGTAAGGAGTTATTAAGTTTCAATGGCATGGAAAGAAATATATTGAACCGTCTCAATATTCAGATAATCAAGTAGCCATTGAGGGAAGAAGAATCATTCTCTCTCTATCCAGTATTTATCATAATTCAAAACGGTTTGTAAGAATTGCAACATCAATGTACAATCAGTAGAGATAGGTAGTGTTGTTGGTATGATTGAAAAACAAATGAGTCGCTTGAAATTGGACTAAATGAATAAAAAAATGGAAACGTATAAGTAGCCGATCTAGAAAATGAAAGATTTGGTTTACATCAGACAATGAAGGATGATATAACTTTTAATCATAGCCGCACAATATATGAATAAGGCAGAGTGATATAGATTTGGCATAAATGCTTGCTACCAATGTAAGAGATCAAATATTTCTTTGCTTAAGGTTGCACCATATAATTAACTGGCGAATATTGAGGTTCTTGTGGGCACACTAGGGTCTATGTGTTTGTTAAAAGAAAACGGACGATGATATGATTTGATATTGGAACAATCAAGAATAATGAAGCATTTAAGGCAAAAGGATGATCTTTTGAAATGACTGTCAAGGAAGTACCAGGTATTGTGTTAGTTACAGTCCTCGTCAATAACATACTTGCTCGCGTTTGATGTTTTGGTGCCATAAGATATTTTGTGTCTTCTGTTTTGTACTACCACATGAATCGTAATTTAAGAAACTTGGATAAAATACTAATTGTAGAATTTGGGGATGTAAACAATTGCTCATACAAATTTGTTATATAATGTCCATTTATAATTTATAAAAATGTAGTTTTTCGTCATTTTGTCAGAATAATAATATTTTCCTTTCCGTTATTTAGTCGGGTTTAATTTAAAAATGTTTGTATATAATAGAATGTTTTAGGTTATTAAATATTTCTTTTTAAACGATGTTTTCTAAGTGTTTATTAAGTTGTTAATGTAAATGGTTATCGTTTTAAATTTCAGTCTTAACTAGTCATGTTAGAATGTCTAGTTCTAATAAATCTCAACCATTATTAATCCGTCGTAATCAATTTATCAGGTGTTCCGGTCTTACAAGTTTACAAGTTATTGATTCTCATATTTGGCCAACTAGCCCGATTAGTCAAATTTACGGAAGAGTTTAGTCCAAGCTTACTTATACATTGGTTCCAATAATAAGCCTAGTAGCAAGTTTTAAGTTTAGCCCGCTAACAAGTTATAAGTTAAGCCCAATAGGTTTACATATGTTAGGTGGATTCATTAGTCAAGAACTGAGGCAAGAATAGTATGCGCTAGAAAGATTTATTATAGTTATATAAATAAAAGGGCGATTATTGTCTATGAAAATCATGAAAGTAGAGATTTACAAATATTGCATGTTATGAAGGTTACTAAATGGGTGAAAAAAAATGTTATTTAGCTTATTAGCCGTACGCGCTAACTGCAAAGAATGAGAAAGAAATAGATTTTTGAATGTGTTTAGCATGGAGGGATGTTCTGCCATAGACAGTAATGGTTTGTTGGGGACAACACGTGATCGAATATATACCTCAGATATACAAAAACTGATGAGGTAATTGAAAAAGTTTGCTAGAAAAAGGTGTTTCATACATTTCCCATATGTTCCTTGAGCCATGTAGTATGCACTAATGAAATATAAGGTAGATCTGAAAGCACAAAAGGCTTGTCGAATATTGCAACACTTCAGGTGGGTCATGGTTGTGTATTGTTGTGACGAAAGACAGTTAGTGGTTATGCATCAAGGAAACAAAGGGCAATAAGAAGAGATATCCAACTCGCGTCATAGATTTGGCAGTCGCAGACTTGCTTTGAAATTTTGGATTTGACTTCATATGGTATTTGCTGTTTTATTTATACTAACCACGAGGGTCTTACGTACATGCTTTATGGAAAGATCTCATACCGAGACGGTTAAGGTAAATGAAGCAAATAAAGGTTTGCGAAGGTGATATCTTCAATCATTTAGGAAAAGTAACTGTAGTCGCTGTTTTCATGAGCCGAAAAGAATGAGAAGTACCAAATAGAGTCCGAACAACGAGAATCCAGACTAAAAATCTCAAATAGCAAGTCTCAAATCGCAGCAGCAAATCGCAATTCTCAAACCGCAAGTCTCAAATCGCATGTCTTCAAAATGCAATGTCTCAAAACGCAAAACTCACATTGCAGTTCTCAAGTCACAACAGTCAAATCTCAGTCCTCAAAACATAACAACTCAAGCCGAAAGACTCAAATCACAACTGTTGACAAATCGCAGTTTCTTTAAATCGCAGGTGTCAAATCGCAACGACTTCAAACCGCAACCTCAAGTCTCAAAACGCAGGTCTCAAGTCGCAACTTGAACAAAACGCAAAGACTTCAAGTCGCAATACTCAAATCGCATCTTGATCAAAACGCAGAGATCTCAAACCGCAATTCTTCAAACCGCACTCCTCAAAACGCAAGATAACAAACCGAAGTCTTTGTCAAATCGCAAAACAAAAAGACAAATCGCAAGTCACTATCGTGCAAGTACAAATGTCCCTTTCATCCAGTTTTGTCTTTTTATCTCTTTTAGGCTAACCACCAAACCGCAACTTTGTCTTATCCTAAAATCTCAACTGTCTTAACACTAAAATAATCAAATCGCAACACAAAATCATCAAATCGCGGCTAAGAATCAATCAAATCGCAACCTTGAATATGAAAAACCGCGGCCAAGAATAAGCCCTAATACAACTCGAATATCATCAAATCTTCCACAAGCAAGATGAAATGACCTATCCAAGCACCAAACTAAGCAAATCTAACAAACCTAAACAAGAAAGTACGAAGAGATAAGAAAGTTAACCACAAAACAAGCTCTAACTTGTGTATATTCACTAATACTATTTGAACCACCCTAAAGCATAAGAACCAATCACCAAATCCGAGCACACACAAGATATATGATCAAACCATGGCTCTTGATACCAATTGTAAGAGATTGGTTCTCATAAACACATGAAACTTAAGTCAAAAGGATCGAATGGTATGAAGAGTTAGAGAGAGAAAGTTAGAGAGATGGGAACTTAGTGAGAGAAGAAATCATGTGATTTGAAGCTCCACCCTCTCCTTTGGTGGGAGAGGGTTATGTAGTGTCTTACAAAACGCCCTCTGTCGGGCTGTGGATCGGGTGTACAGTGGGTAAAGACCTATCCGTCCTCCACGATGTTACTTAACTAACTACTAAACGTTTAAGACTACAAACTTTCTAATGCTAACAAATACCCGGGTGGCCGAGTCTTTAATCATGGATTTACTAAATCCTAACAAGAATTGACCCGTTAGCTTACCAACTTGATTCGCCACCAAAAGCTTAGTACAGTACATAACGCATTTTATGACTAGAAACTGGGGAAATGCTTATCGATCGAAACATTCATTAATTCCACCTAAGAAAATTCAATACAATGACAAATTACACCTCGCCGAAAAACTAGTAAGAACTTCGGACCCTGAAATTAAACAGTTGGCACAAAATAAAATTCATGTCATTAAGATACTAAGGAATATCATAAGAGTTCCTGATTTCACCTAGGAATGTGAAGATCTAATTCGCCGCATATACCCAAAACTTTTCCTAGACCCTTCACCACTTAATAACACACATTGAATTCCTGGACGGAATTCCCTTTAAGATGGTAAGACTGTAATAGCCTGTACTTTTTGAGTCATTATTTAACCAGTTACTTTTACTATTTATTTTAATTTCGCGAAAATTAACTTTTACGGGTAACCGAATAGGTTTACTCGCGTACGTCGTTGTGCGTGCATTTAATATGAACCCAACCCTAGACTATGTTCAGTCAATATATTTTACGTACTTTTTAACCTATTTTTATATTGACAAGTGAGTTTTAAACTTGTAGGGTTATTTTTATAGTTTATGTCAAATTTATTAAGAACCGGTGTCACCAAACGCGTATACGAGCTACGTTTTTAGCCCTAACATCTTTTAAACCACCCTTTATACCCCATATAACATTAAAAGTAACAAAATTAATTATTTTTGATAACTTATGACATTTTTATAAGTTTTGTATTTTTACATTTTACGCGTTTTTAAGACTTCGCGTTCTAAGTTTTATCATCTACCAACTAGTTTATACATAATATCTTACACTTAACAAATCAAACTTAGTTTCAAAGAAATATCTAACTAAGATAACAAATCAAACTTTGCTATTCTTTACTTTCATATATCTTACACTTAACAAATAATCAATCAAATGACCGAATATACTGGTTAAAGCAATTACAACCGAATATATCGGTGAATCAAACATTGAGTCTTGTGGTCCAAACTTAATATTTACATTTATTGATATGAACTTATATGTGGACATAAGATGTTACAAGTTTTGTATGGGCGGATTTGTAATGAGATTAGGTTGACATATGCTTGTCACACGGATTTTTAAATAAAGGTTTTATCTTATTTACAATAAACCTATGAAATCACCAACCTTTGTGTTGACACTTTTAGCATGTTTATCTCAGGTTCGAAAGGAATTAGCTGGAATGTGAAGGTGTAACACCCCCAATATTTGGTACAACGAAAGACTTAATCAAGCTTTCGGGGTGCTATTGGATTGGTACACAACACGAGTATAGGAAACCAAGATAGCATAAAACATTCACAAACCAATCCCATATTTAGTTATCCGGTTACATTTATTCAAAACATTTAAAGTAAGGCCCAAAATAAATCATAAGGTAGGTCCACAATTATTATCAGAGTTCTAGAATGATCTTCCAACCATGCCCCTTCTGCCAAACCTTCTAGAAACAAGCAATCCAAGCATCATCTTATTTACCTGAGTAAACATACTAAAAAGGTCAGCTAACGCTGGTGAGTTCATAGGTTTAACCATAAATTCAGTAGTGGACATGATAAAGTTTATTTGCAATGTGAGACTAAGACAGATATACAATAAACATTCCATTCAAATTCCAACAACAATCCTTCCAATAACACAATCGAGATCTCAGCAGGGCCCCGGGTGACTCTAGACAGGTACCACGATCATAGCAAAGCCTAAAATCAATGCTACCCTGGTCTAGGTCAGAGTAGATATCTATTCTTAGCTAGGATGCGTGGTTATAGCAAAGGATTGTTATCCTAGTCTAAGTCAACATCTACCACATATCTATCCTTTTCCAGTCAACACATAAGCAAATCAAAAAGTAAAAGCAGGTCCAAGAAAATAGTAGCATGCTTTATCACCCCAATTTAGATAAAACATAGTTAAAAATGGGGCTATGAAACTCACCTCGATTTCCAGCAGGGCACAATTAACCAATAGAAAAAGCAGATTAACAGTTAACAAGTAACGGCAACCACGGACTCGGCACAACCTAAAATATAACCATGTCTTTAATATATCTCCAATTTAATATTTTCTATCCCCGGATATATTCCATTTCTTATTTCCAAAACATCTCATTCTCATTGTAGTTAGAAATGGTTGGTAGCATCACGTGTGATGTCAACTCAATGAGACTCCAATGACTTTCTCTACTAAATGCCCATGCATATACATGACAATTCAGTGCGACCTCTATGTGACAAGCTTTATAGCTTAATAAGTCTTTCCAATTAAATCGTTGGAACTTATCGAATTTGTCAACTCGATAAACTCATCCATTTACTTATCGTACTTATTATTCCAAAAACCATATCACGATCATAGTGAGTCGTAAGGATAAATTATCCATTAATAAGTTTGTCCGACGTACATAACGGGTTCTTATTGGTTTTGTTAACTCGATAAGTTTGTTATCTACGTGGTTAAATATATTAATGGCAAGTCATCCGTAACCCATGCAAATGCCAATTTAATTGCTAAATACTCATTAATGACATATTTATGTAAACGTGCCGTCGAAACATTTAATAACTCGTTATTATAAAACCTTTCCATTTTTAAGTCGTTAATTCCCTTTTTAAATATCGAATAACAAGTTGTATCTTGTTATTAAATACTTAATCCAAGAACCTATAGAAAATTTTATTTTCTAGTTCATGTCTATACACATGTTTATATATATATCGCGTCAAGTTTTCAATTTATATTTCGAGTAATTATCCGTCTCGAGTTCACAAGTCCGAGTCATAACTCTCAGGCTTTTATATGTCATATTGTCCAATAATAAATATAAGTCCATGTTACGGCGTTTTCGGGGTTAACCGAGACTAAAAAGTCACGGTAACACCGACGTTGCACAAAGTTCACATATATAATATTCCAAGTCTAAATAATTATTTTCGCTCGTTACCGGCCCTAAACCTACGGCTCGGCAACTTAACCACATCTTCAATCAACTTCAATTTTTAACTCATCATCAACTCCGTCATCATACCACATCAAACTACACCCGAAACCAATGCCGAGACCGTAATGGTCTCGGCTTAGTCACGACTCACCCATACGAACCAAACGGACCCTTGTCTCCTCCTAGGCTTCGACCACAATTTATCACACCAGACCTCTTGGTCCCGATCATCACCAACAACCATAACAACCTTAAACATCAATCCAAGAACCAACAAAACCTGACCCTTGGGTCCTCGCTCTCGGCTCCAACCCAACGCAACCCAACCGGACCCTAGTGGTCGCGGTTGGTATCCAACGCCCACAACCTTCATTTTATCCTTAAACCTGCAATAATACAACAAACATAAAGATAAAAATGCATACACACGACACAACACGACACGCCACGATACCAACTTAATTTATTTTCATTTTTATGCTTTTAAAACTTGTTTTTATTTTGTGTTTCCCACTTAACCCAAACCAATCAGACGTAACGAGACCCGGAGGTCACCAAACAAGTGTACAACTCGTTTTCCTTACCTTCTTTCTTCCCGATCTACTCTTGAAACGATAAAACACGAACAAAAAGGTGCGTTTGGATTTATTTGGGTGGCGGTATGGTGGAGTTAGGGCGAGTGATGTATACCAAATGAAAGAGGAGAGAAAGGTGAATCTTTTGGTGGTGGTGGTGGCGGTTCACGCGCGGCGAGGTGGCGGCGGGAGGCGGTGAAAGTGGCGGCGACACAAGATGGGTAGAGAGAGAAAGTGGTATTAGGGTTTTGGGTGAAATAGATGAAGTGTGTGTGTGTGTGTGTGTATGTGTGTGTGTGAGTGAGAGTGTGGTTTTTTTATATTTTTGAGGTGGGAGTGATGTAAATTACTCATGAGTGAGGGGGGCGGCATTAGCACAAAACCTGGGGACCCAAGTCGTTATTTTTATTAACTTTCCCGATTTATTACTTAACAGCTCGTATATTTTATTTAATTGTGACCAGCAACTTTTATAATATGCGTCATTGTTCTTAATTATCTCTTTCCGTAAATTTTGATTATTAACATGTCTATTTCCTCGTAACGAGTTTAATGTTACTATTTTTCACGCTTTTTGGTTTTTATTGTGCCGACTCGGGTGGTGCCTAACATAACATATCATCAACATACATAATTCATTTAGTAACACAATCATTCACGAATTATATCAGGGATGCATATAATAAACCAAGTACGGGCTCACATAAGTCAAACCGGGTTCCTACATTTTGGGTTTCTATGGATTATTCATGACGGCATATATAACTAGATTTTTCCGAGTTGTCACAGAAGGCGCACAGATATTGTGAATACAATGCATTATTATCATTCGATAAACTTTAAAAACTTTTATATTGTACTATTAATGTACTTCAAAACTTGTTGGGACTTTTTGCAAAAACTATGATGTTTTATATTAATCGAATGATAATCTTTTCAAACGTCTCATTTAAAGCTCGTTTTCAGAATCTTGACTTTATCTTGTAAGAACACCTCAGTGATACTAACTTTCGTTGGGTGTTACATTTTTCTAAAAAAACACGAAACTAAATTTTGGATTTATAAAACTAATTACACGTGGTCTAGTTGGAAAAAACTATCACATGTGGAAAATATTTTAGTGAGGTTACTGAGCCGGTCATCTTTTTTATATTATCGGTTTCAACAAGTTTTATTAGTGGTAATAGTATTTTTCAAAGTAAGTTCCCTAGATGAAGAAATTTGTGTAAGTGCATTGTTAATTTATGGACTTGACCCTAAAGAAAATCACATGGTACAAAAATGCAACGGTTACAAATCGATTACTTGACACCTAAATCGCAAATAATATTAGTAGAGGGGGTGAAGTGTAAACAAAAAGAATAGTTAGTTGGATGTCGTTATCTCCAAATGACAAAGATACCCCCACCAGTGAGTTTGCAGATTAGAACATAAGAAAGTTATGGTGTTGTTTAGAATCATCAACGAATAATCATCATCGAAGAAATAAACATGAGTAGTCAAGCATATGGAGAAGCATGGTATTGGGACAAAAGATATGCAAAGGAATCAACAACGACAACAACCTTTGATTGGTATCAGAAATATGAATCTTTGTCTCCCTTTTACATCTCTACCTCCCAACAACTACTCCTAACCAACGTATCCTTGTCGTTGGCTGCGGTAATTCTGGTATATATGATTACCTTTGAAAGATTATATGTATGCAATTCTTATTTCTAACATATTTGGTTGTGGTAATGATATTAAAATTTTCTTTGAGATCCTGGACTTACCAAGTGTATTTTTTATAAAATAAACAATTCTTTACAAGAAATTGTATTATATTCCACTCTATTAACTAAAAGGGAAAACACCGTTGATGGAATTCAAGCCCCTTTTCATTAATAGGTGAGCCAAACTAGTGTTTTTCCCCCCTAATATTAATTGTTAGTTGGCAACAATTTGTTTGATCATTTATACCGTGTCACAAGTTTTGGCAAGGGCTTCTTCGAAACCATCAGGGAGAAAGGTTGCAATAACATATAAATTTGGGGGTTAGTAGTTTGGTTGCCGAATGGAATAATGAACATCGGCATTTATATTGAAGCATGATATGTCTTGCCTATACAACTTTATATCACTTACAGATAATCCTATTTTGTTGCAAATGGAACATCCATGTAACAGTTGCATAGTTAATGAATATTCAGGTTAGTATAAGTTTTACTACCTGAAATCGATAAGTTCCAAGACAAATAGGAATATAAATATTCATATTTTGTACGACAGTTTTCTGTCCATCGTTAGATGGGTCTTGTCCTCACGACCTCATTTCTCATGATGTCCGGTGAATGGGATCCAAACCTTCACAGATTTGACTAATGGCAACCAGCATCACATATCAACTCATGAACTAACCTGGCTAGGATTCGTTTCACTAGGTGTTGTTAATCCATGCTGCGGGCGTGGTTGACCAAAAGTCAGATATCGGTTATATAGAAAGTGATTAAGTCCACCTTATCAGTTTTCATATACTCCAAGTCATATACACGAAGCACAAAAAAGCGGAATTTTAATATCAATGAAGCTGTATTAATTGATATCTCTCTGGACAGTTTTCTCATCTACACAGTTTATTATTTTCATCATTTAACTAGTTGATTTTTGTGATGCACTCTCTTAATAACAAATATGCATTTTACTGTGTATGTATTTGCAGCATTCAGTGAAGGCATGAGCAAGGATGGTTATACAGATATCGTCAACATTGATATCTCATCTGTTGTTATTGAAGCAATGCAAAAGAAATACTCTGATTCTCCCCATCTGAAATGTATCCATCTCTCATATTGTACTTTGGTATACTGATGTTGTTTTACACATTATGTATCATATAATATAGGTGTTTTATTGTTCCCTCGACTTTGAGCAGATATTGAAATGGATGTTAGGGACATGAAATCTTTTGAAGCCGGTTCATTTGATGCAGTCATTGACAAGGGTATTCTTCTATGTCGCTATTTCAAGATAATAAAAGTTGCAGTTTTTAAAATATATAGAATTTGAGTATAGGAATCTTTTTATATAATATCACTTTTTCGACAATTACTTCTCCAATTAAAGAATCTGAGATTTACAATCAAATTATGGGATATTAATCACTGTACTGTGTATAAATCCATTTGTAATCTAGCTTCTAACCTTTTTCTCTCTCATGTGGTTTTCCAGGAACTTTGGACTCGCTTTTGGTAACTTTTCTTTTATGTGGTAACCAGTACGTAAAGATACAATTGTGCCTAACATAATCACTATTGACAAGGTTTTCTTTTTTTATTTTGTTTTTTTTACTTCAGTGTGGACACAATTCAAAACTAAATGCTGCCAAGATGCTTGAGGAAATTGACAGGTATATGGAAACTGTTCTTATATATTTTGCAGTTGTATTCTGTTTTGCAATTTCTCCCTTTTCCATTTTGATATATGTTGATATATTGAAGCAGTTGATGACAAACTATAGGGTTCTGAAGAAGGAAGGAGTGTATATCCTGGTAAGCTCGTGACTAAGTCTAACATACTTATGCGAGTATTAGAGATTATCAGCTGATGCTTGCCCATAACTATACCATGAAAATATTGTAGATAACATACGGGATTCCAGCTTATCGACTCCGGTTGTTAAGAGAATCACACTCATGGGACATAAAGCTTCATGTAATAGGTGCTTCAAAATTTCTGTTTCATATTTAATATACATAATGATATGATCAACAACCTTGAAGTGGCCTGCCAACCTCCTGAAAAGGGAGGGCTTTACCTTGTTTGAGTTTGTGTGGCATTGGGTTCAAACCCCGTGGATGGGTCGGCCAAAAGGTCCGAAACCATGGTTACCCAAAATAAAATACATAATGATTTGATCTTGTTTTGGAATTTAATCTATTAATCTTACTGAACATATCTATGTATGCAGATAAGTTTCTGAAGGGAGAGAGTTCAAAACAAGAGACGTGGGAACTGACTCACCCGGTGCCATTGAATAGTGATGGAAGCTTGAAGGATGGTGGTCCTCTAGAGAACATGGATGTTCATTACATATATGTTTGTACTAAGGTCGGTGTATTAACCTGCTACCCACTAGTATCACATTTTGTTCCTTGTTTTCTTGTAGAGGTGGCAAGTTTTCTTGTTTGGCAGACTGGGTAATGGGTCAACACAGGTTTGGGTTGAAACGGGGCGTTGTAGTAATTTTTGAAAAGGGGTGGTTTGACCTGCATAAAATTGTGGTTCCCTTTCTTAAAAAATGATTATCTGCTTTCTAATTACAATGATAACCTTGTTCAATGATTAATTGAATGTTGGGATTTTAGAACTAGTTAACCATTAACCTCTACGAGCACGCAATGGATATTGGATCTAGTTAATACAATTATGTTAACACGTAATTAATAAACACATAATTAATACAATATTAATTAATTAAAAGGGAATAAGAAAGGCTAACCTTGCTTGGCAATTGATCTCTAGTAACGGAACAAGAAACCTAACGAAACCTTAAGTATCTAAAATAGATACCTCAAGAGTATCACACACAAACCCGATTAACGATACGCTCGATTATTGCTAGTCGAGAACGTAAATAATAATAAAATCAACACTTGACCAAACACTTGACCCTTGAATATAAACCTAAAGAAAACCCAAGTCCTTCCTCGCCAATAAATTCGTCCGAAGAACACCAAAAACCAAAGAAAAATGTTTTAAACACCCGATATCGGCTTAAAACAACAACCACTTGATCCGATATGTCCACCTTGTTTTCGTCCGAGAAGAAAATACCACGACCGTAAAACAAGAACACCATACAATTACTTTGTTGTTGTTGTTGTGTCGACAAGAAACAAAGAAAAAACAACCAAACTAACCAATTCTAAACACTTGTTCAAGATTACAAGTTTAGAACAAAACAAAACCTTAAACCCTTAATCGACTTGAAGAACCAATCGACCAAGAAGAGAAGCAGGAAAAGATGAATCGGTTTTAGGGATAGAGATAATGATGTTATGCGTGAGAATGCAAGAGGGTATGTTTGTTTATATAGTAAACAAACCGAACCCTAGTAGGAGTACCTAGCTTGGTCGACAAGTCTAAAACCCAACCCAAACCCATCCAATCCCATTATGACCCGATCGGTGTGGATCACAAGGCCCAAGGCTCCACCCAAACGACCCACCCAAGAACAATAAAAGCCCATGGGTCAAAATGTGATCGGGTCAAGTTCCATGCATAACGGGTAATTGTAATTCAAGTATTAGTTTACGCTCAACACGATACTCGTGTTTATCGCGTGCCCCCATCGGCTCATACACAATTAGTTGCTTTGTCGTGTTTTAAACTCCCACAAACCAACAGCCCCACTGGGAGTTGGTGTGTCGAATGGCACACAAAACTAACGACGGAAACGCTTAGCAAACGCCTCACTCGCTTTTAACTAAAAGTGTCCGAGAGAATAGTTTCGTAAAAGTTTCTCAAGAGCATGGTCATTCAATGTCTTGCTTTAATCATCCTTTGTTATAGATACCGTTAAACCATGGATTATGGATCTTTAATCATTCCATATAGTTTAACCATTTAGAATCTCGTTATAGATTTTAATTCGATATACCAAATGTAATCAAGAATCATCTTGCATTACCCTTTGGGTCCGCCGACAGCTTATCCGATTAAACTGGAGAGGCGCCATGGTATCTTTTTCGCACATATCAAGTGGAGTAACAAATCCTTTATTGACTACAAGTGTTGTGGATGCCGCTCACATCACTCCAAATATAGCTTTTATAACTACCTTGTTCAGATAGCGTTTTGCATATACTTACAAAAAGTGATATCCACACATAATGTAACTTACTTGCATCTCAAGTCTAAGGACTAAGATAACAAACCATTTTCAATATTTTACTTATGACAAGGATCCAAAAGTAAATGTTTGAAAGTTGGGGAATCCAATATGCATCTCTAGTGAATACATATGAGTTTATGGGAACAATCCAATTCTCGTTAGAATTATAACCAACACTCACATTTGTTTTATCATAACAATATTCCCATATTGTTAACCGACAATGGACATATTTAGAATGATAAATCATTTCATGGATTAAACATGCAAAATGGAATAACAGATTATATGAATATAATAACAAATACCTCGTATCTTTATTAATCGAAAATAATAACTGCCTTACAACCCAAATTATCCAAATACTAATTAACACACACTTTACATGAGACTACTAAGGTACCAAACCTATTTCTCTAGTCAATTTAGAATGCTTAGGAAATCCAAAGCTTTCAGAATGGATCACTAGATTGTCATCTGTGTGAACCTTTAATATCTTCACATCGCCCATTTCAATGGTCTCTCAAGATAATGAACTTTAGCGCGATAATGTCTAGCACCTTTAGTGATTCCGCTTTCATTAGCTATAGTAATGGCTCCAGATATCACAATACATATTTATGGGTTCTTCAATTGTGGGAACAATGTTCAACCCGTAAATGAATTTACTTAATCCATACAACCTCTTTTGATGCATCACAAGCAAGAATATACTCACTTCAAGAGATGAAGTAGCAAAATACTTTGCTTAGTGCTTTTCCAATCAACAAGACCTCCATTAAGAACAAATACATATCCAATCCGAGATTTTAAGTCGTCAAGATCTGTCGATATCCAAAGATCGCAGTAGCAAGAAACCCCGAGCTCTTGTTCATCTTTCCTCCATAAATCGTAAACATATCCTTAGTATTGCGTAAATACTTAAGAATATTTTTCACAAGCAGCCCAAATGAAGTTCACCGATTCTCGTTGAAATCGGCTTGTCACATTCTCGCGAACGCAACATCGTGACGAGTACATCTCACAAAGATACATAATAGAACCTATAGCCAAGCATAAGGAATTCTTTGCATGCGCTCTTTTCGAAAGGTGTGTTTCAAAGACCTTGTGATTTACTCAATTTAGGCTTATCTTGCATTGGGATCGCGCCACGCTTTGAGTTCTCCATACAAAATCTTTTCAAGATTTTCTCAATGTAAGCACTTTGACTCAAACCAATTAATCGTTTAGATCTGTCTCGATAGATCTTAATTCCAAGAATATATGCAGCTTCTCCTAAATCTTTCATGGCGAAACATCTTCCAAGATAGGATTTTACATCTTGTAACATTGGAATATTGTTTCCCATAATCAATATGTCATCAACATATAGAATTAGGAAAGTGACATAACTCCCACTAGCTTTCTGATATACACATGGCTCATCTTGATGTTGAGAAAATCCAAATTTCTTTATCTCATCATCAAAACGTTTATTCCATTGCCTCGATGCTTGCTTAAGTCCATAAATGGAACGCTTGAGCTTGCATACACGGTTAGGATATTTTGGATCAACAAAACCCTCGTGTTGCTCCATATAGACCTCTTCGTAAAGATGTCCATCGAGGAAGGCGGTTTTGACGTCCATTTGCCATATCTCAAAGTCATAGTATGCGCTATGGCTATGAGAATCCTTATAGCTCTAATGTCTCGCTACAGAGAAAAGGTTTCTTCATAATCAATCCCGTAGGTTTGAGTGAAGCCCTTTGCTACGAGACGAGCTTTAAAGGTGTATACCTTACCATCCATGTCGGCCTTCTTCTTGAAGAGCCACTTGTCGCCAACCTGCCTTGCGCTAGAGGAAGCTCAACTAAGACCCGACATCATTGTCTTTCATGGATTGCATTTCCACATTCATTGCATCAAGCCATTTCTTGATTCGTGATCCAAGAATGCGCCTTTATAGTTATTGGGTTCACCAAGATCCCCTAACTCATGTTCCTCAACACAATGTATAAACACATACGGTCAGAGCACGACGTGTCCTATTGGACTTTCGAATGGGAACAATATCACTTTGAGGTTCTTCAATTTCTTGATCATCCTCATCATGATGAATGCTAGTGTCTAAAGAAGGATTTGTATCTTCTTCTTGAAGTAATTCAAGATCATCCATACTCCCACTTGCTTTAAGATCCATAAGATTACTCTCAAAGAACTCAAGATTTCGAGCAACAAAACTTTGTTCTCGATGGAAGATAGAAAGAATATCCCATAGTTTCCTTAGGGTATCCTACGAAGATACACTTAATAGCTCTAGGTTCAAGTTTGTCGTTTGGTAAGTGTATCACGCTTAGCAAGTGCCTCACAACCCCGCACTTTTAAGTAAGACAGCTTAGGGCTTGCCCATGCCATACTGTATGGTGTCTTTTCAACCTTCTTAGTTGGAACCATATTGAGAATGCGCAGCAGACTCAAGGGCATAATCCCAAAAGGACTTTGGAAGAGTAGTTTGTTTCATCATAGAACGCACCATGTCAAGGTGGTTCGATTTCTCTCTCGATACACCATTGTGTTGTGGAGTATAAGGAGGAGTTCGATGGGCAATAATCCCATGCTCCTTAAGATGATCCAAAACTCTTGACTCATATATTCACCTCCACGATCGTAACGTAGTGATTTTATGGTCTTCCGAGTTGATTTTCTACTTCCTTTGAAACACTTTGAATGTTTCAAACACTTCATGTTTATGTTTCAGCAAGTAAACATAACCATACCGACTATAGTCGTCAGTGAAAGTCACGAAGTAATTTGCTCCTTGTCTTGAAGTGATTCTAAATGGGCCACATACATCTGAGTGTATAAGTCCAAGTAAATCTTTAGCCCTTTCCACTTGATGTGAATAAGGTTTTCTAGCCATCTTACCAGACATACAAGCAACACACTTTTCAAGAGACTTAATGTCAGATGAGTTGAGAAGTCCATCGTGTTGCAACTTCTCCATGCGTTTCTTGCTAATGTGTCCAAGACGACCATGCCACAAGAGAGCAGAGTCCAAGTTAGTCTTGGCTCTTTTATTGCTTACAGAAACATAGAACTTTCATTTGTATTCGAACAAGACATTTCAATTTCATAAACACCATCACGAGGAATAGCAAGAAATAAACAACGTTATTCTTAGAAACCGAAATATAATTATTCGATTCAAAATAGTTAATAAAACCATCGCCATACAAACGAGAAATCAAATAATCCCCTAGTAATAGAGGGAGCATAATGACAATCTTTTAAAACAATAACTAATCCACTAGGGAGTGATAAATGATAGTTTCCAATAGCTTCAACTTCGCCTGCTGACCATTGCCCACGCATGCACTTAAAGCTCCCGGCTTCAGCCTTCCCATCGCCTTAGACCCCGAGTATTATTACGATGTGAGTACCACACCAAAGGTCATATACTAAGGATGATTTAGGAAAGAGTAGAGTTCTATAGTGAAAATACCAAGAACTAGCCGCAAGAGACTGCTTTCTTCTTTTTCATTAACTCGGCGAGATATCGGGACAATTCCTTCTCCAATGTCCTGCCTCACCACACCGGTGACAGTAGCGCCCTTTGTCGGATTATCCTTCTTGGGTGGTGGAGGAATCTTGGGTTTGATTTAGAGGAAGAAGCATTGTATGGCTTATACTCGTGAGCATAACCAAACTTGTTGTTTCCATTCCCACGATTCCCTTAGCGCCTTTGAACGATTTATTTTTCTTTTGGTTTTTCTCGACCTTACCACCACGCACATAATGGAGTGCAGTGCAACATCTTTCTTTGGCAACGCTCGCTCATGTTGCTTAAGCATAGCATGCGTTCATTTATAGTCTTCCCATGTTGTGCATATTAAAGTTCTCGCACAAACGAGATGTACTCTTTAGAAAGACCGATTAGGATCAAACTAATTCCATAGTGAGAGTAACGGGTGACCAAGACGCTCCAAACTGTCAATGTAGCTCTTCATCTTGAGAACATATGAGCTAACCGATTGACCTCTTCCCGCTTGCAAGCGTGGAATTCACGTGCAGCTTGTAGAAGCTCTTGTTCGCTTTGTGGGAGAACATAGACTTCAACTCAAGCATGTCATAAGCACCAAGATGAGTTAGATTTCGTTGGATCTCTAACTCCATGGTCATGAGCATGAAGGCAACTATGTCCTTTGAACCTTTGACCCAAGCAAGGTGAATGCAAGAGCCTCGTGTAGGACAAGGTGGCTGGGAGTAGCAACAGTGCTGCAGGTATGGGATGCTCTAGATAAGCTTCCTTATCTTCACCGATAGTATAATGCGGTCGGCGATACCAATCAATGAAATTAGGTCCAGTGAGTTTTGTTTCTCAAAGAAACTCCCGAGTACCGAATCTGCTTCCGATTGAAGTAGTCATCTACAATTGAAAAGTTCAAATAATTAGTATTTTCGATAATTACATTCTTAAAGAATTAACTACCCAATTAATTACTAATAAGACTAAGATCCAACTTGCAACCCCATTAATTACCATAGGTCTGACCAGGTATAAAAAATGGGACAAGAGGTAAGCGACGAGCGTTAATTGCATAATGCAACTCTTAGATTTATGAGACTGTTTAAGGCATTAGTATCAAGTAATAATGTCAAAAGCATGTTTAGTTCTCATCTTATGCCTCGGGTCCGAGGTCCCACCAAGTTAACTCGATATAAGTCGACCAAGTATGAACGTAAAAATAACCGAGGTCCGACCAAGGAGAAATAATTACCATGGGTTGGAAAGGCCCTTAGGTCCCACCGCAGAAGTCAATCCAAGTGCACGTGTCCATAGTTGGGTGGCATAGACTTAATATTAACAAATAGGTATGCACACATAAATGTGGTAAAAGTCGTGTACAAAGAAGCATGCAAAACAACTTTGTAACACTAATTTTAAAACTTTTGGTAATGACACCGTAGTGATCATCATGGTTCACGGTAGCTCCAATCGAACGCATTGTGGAGGCAGAGGACCGTAAGCACCAAGCATAACCTTAGACATCCTTTCGGTGAGACTGTGCTCACTTCTTTAAACCCCTTTTGAGTTTGTTCTAGTGGGTGAGCCGTACATCCCAAGTGTCCATAGCGCCTAGTTTTTAAATTCTTGAAAACGTGTTTCATATATTAGGTCACTTTATTTTACAAAACAATTTTCCACGAATCAAATAGCAGTCACAATGAGCATGGTATTTAGGCGTGTAAATAAAGACCAATATTAATGTTATGGTTACGATATGTATTATTCCATATTGCATACAATTAGGTGTCAAAACAAGTAATAATGCACATATAGGAATCACAAACATACAAGCATAAACATCAATATAAATAACCACATATTGTTCCGAGTCCTCTCATGTAGTCTTCCCAAACGGAGAACCATAAGACCGTCACTAGGATGTAATACCTAGATCGCCCCATACATCACTTAGAAAAGCAATTGAGTGGGTCTTGTGGCGGAAAAACACATAAAGCATGGCAATCCCAATTAACAAGTAATTACGCAATATATGTATTTATAAGTCAATATGTAATTCTAATTATCACAATAATTCTAATTAACAATTAATAAATACAAATTAACTTTTAATTCTAATTAGCAAGTAATTTTAATTTAACATGTAATTTTAATTAACAATTTAATTTTAATTAACAAGGTAATTATAATTCATTGTAAATTAAATTCTAATTAACAAATTAATTCTAATTATCAATATAATTTTAATTTGTGTGTGACTAGTTATTATTTATTAAAAATTGACAAGTATTGCATGTAATTGTCAAAATTAAAATAAAACAAAATAACTAAACTAGGTTTCATGCACCCTTTTAAAACATGTTTATTAATATCGTAAACGTGTAACCCATAATCGCAAAACGAGTTGACTCGTGATGCCACCGTTGGGATTTTAGATCAAGTTAACCAATTAACCTCTACGAGTACGCAGCGGATATTGGATCTTGTTAATACAATTATGTTAACACGTAATTAATAAACACATAATTAATACAATATTAATTAATTATAAAGGAATAAAGAAGGCTAACCTTGCTTGGCAATTGAACTCTAGTAACGGAACAAGAAACCCTAACGAAACCTTAAGTATCTAAAATAGATACCTCAAGAGTATCACACACAAACCCGATTCACGATACGCTCGATTATTAGCTAGTCGAGAACGTAAATAATAAAACCAAATCAACCACTTGAGACAATACTCCGTGTGCCAGAGAAGTGGCAACTAGACTAAAAAAATCTGAATGAAGTGAAAATATATTAAAAAATATTTTTTTCCTCTCGTGTCTAAAAAATAAACAAACACTAACTTCTACCCACCTAAGAACATAAGAGGAAAAATATGTGCACCTGCGTAGACATAAAAGTAAGAATCATTTTTAAAAAAAACAAACACAATCTCAGTTCGATCAACAAAAAACAGTTGATAAAAATGATTCTTGTACTAGATGAAAGCATGCAAGTGACGGCCTTACTGACGTGTCACTTGCAATTTTTACTTTAAACGGGCATATCCCCCATAATTTTATTAGGAGTAAATTGCATGGTTCGTCCACTTGGTTTGGGCCAGATCCTTATGCCGGATTGGCCGGTTTGTGTTGGAAACTCGAAGGCCTTTTAAGCTTATACTTGATGAAGAGAGGAACACTTAGAGAACTTTTACAATTGCAACTTTTTGGCTTAACTTTGGTTCGTACTTACAATGCTTACACCATCTCATATTTATATTAGTCCATGGAATGTTCTACACTCGGGATATTCCATGGACATTCTTACATCATTTAGATTATTTTTAACATATCATTATACTTATCTACACTTAATTCTAGATAATTCTTACTAGATATTTCTATCACCACCTTGCTACAATATTCTAGACACATCTATTAATATTTTTTAGGATCATTCTTCGTTGTTCTAAAAGCTTCTTCATCATAGGCTCGGGCTTTTATGGATAGTCCAATCCTTATTAGACTAAATCAAGTTTACGATCCAACACCCCCTTTAAACTTGATTTACCAACTCCAAGCATCATTCGTTTTCTTGAGAAATCTTTCTCGTTGAGCGGCTTGGTGAGGATATTTGCAACTTGTTTTTCGAACCTCGTATGTATCACTTGGACATCCTTCCTTGCAATGCACTCTTGAATAAAGTGATAACGAGTGTTGATATGCTTACTTCGATCATGGTAGACTGGATTTTAAGCTAAGACAATGGTCGACTTGTTATCCACGTAGATCTCAGTCGCATCTTCTTGCTCCATGTGTAGCTCCTTTACCATACTTCTAAGCTAAGTTGCGTGATATACACACGATGTTGCAACTACGTACTCCGTTTCACAACTGGACAAGGTAACAATAGGTTGCTTCTTTGAAGACCATGTAAAAGCATTGTTACCCAGGAAGAATAGGAATCATGTTGTACGCTTCCATCGTCTTTCTTTCCAGCCCAGTCACTATCACTATATCCAACCAGCTTGAAGTCTTCACTTGTTGAGTAAAACATACCATGATCTACGGTACCTTTGATATAACGGAGGATCCTCTTCGCAATCTCCAAATGTTTTGTCGTAGGTTCTTCCATGAAACGACTAATTAATCCAATCGCAAAGATTATGTCGGGTCTTGTACATGTCAAATAGCGCAAACTTCCAACGAGACTTTCAATATTTAAGTCTATCACTTTTCCTCCGTCATGCTTAGAAGGCTTCGCCTTATGTTCTATGGGGGTGCCAACGGGATTACATGTGACAACCCTTAATTTTTGGACTATTATTTAATAGGTTATTTTGTCAGACAATACGAAATTTTATTTTGAAATCATTATGACTTAAAAACGAGAAGTCGTCTCGTGTTTTCCGAAGTCCCGGCACCACACGCATACCGGCACCATGATAGTATTGGCACGAAATCTGTTTTCTAATTTCAAGATAATAATAATACCATAATATTTCGCTCGTCAAAACGTCTCTCGAAAATATAAAATTTATAAAATACGAATACCTGAAAAATATTCTACATAAATAAACGTTATCCTGTACGGAACAATTAATACAGTACGGGAATAATAATTATTATAAACCTAAAATACCCTACCCTTTTTCCCACCGCCCACCCCTATTAACTCTAGCAGTTCAATTTTTTTTTCTCTGTCTCCTCTATGTCGCTTCTCCCCAAACCAAACCCACAAAGAGATCCTTCCCCACCCTTCTGTAAAAGTAAACCACAAAAGGTCATCATCTCTTATGCCATATATGAACACCTATTATCATCAACTAACTTAACATATGTTTATACCTACCGTACAATGTAAATATTTATATTATAAATACTTAACGTAAGTATTTATCATTTATCAACGATATATAATTATCACAAACACTTTACTTGTGAGTATTTTTTCGTACTTAGTCATTCGGTTGTTGCCGAACTGGAGACTTATCCGTCATGAATACTTTTATATACTTATATACTCGTACATTTTTCCAAGAGCCAATACTTACAAACACTTCTGAATTTATTTGAACATAAACACTACCACACAAGGGACAATAAGCACAACTACTTGAGAACACTTAGACCCATTTTCAATACATTAAGTCATGGATAAAAACTGTAAACTAAGATTTGCCGTACTAATCTAGGTCGCGTGTCGGTGCCACATACTTTTACTATCTGACTTGACTCTATTTAGACTGCTTTACTGATGTGAGTTTCACAGCCCCCTTTTTATCGTTTCACTTATTTGGGGTGAAATGCATGAACTTAAATCTTAAACTATACTTTTGTTCTAATTTATGAATTTATTTGGACTATTTGATATATTTTGAACCCTTAGGCTTATGACTTGTTTGAACTTGATGGACCGTACGTCCTTGACCTAAAGTCTCCTATGTTCGGAGCAATGCCGAGTCTCCCATGTTCGGAGTAGTCATTTAATTGATAGTATATAATAGTTGTTATGATGTAATGTTCATACATTCGCATTGTTAGTCCCCTATTGGTTTGTCGTTCGCACTCAATTATACGCACCGCTCAGACGGCTCCTTTGTGCGGAGCAAGAGGTAGTATGGATATAGCTATTAGAGGTCGGCCAACCTCTCGCTCCCTGCTCACGGACGCATATTAATTATTTTAGGGCTTTGCCGATACTTTATTATATACGAGGCGTATTGTGACCATATGTACATTGTTTAGTAGACTTGAAATATGGAAGTGTATGTGAACTTATATGTTACAAGTCTTGTATGGGCGGGATTTGTAACGTAGTAAGTTGACAGGACATCAGGCAGACTTTCTAAAAATGGTTTTTATTTTACCTAAAACTTGTGTACTCACCAACTATTTTCATAGTTAACCTGTTTTCTCATGCATTTCATGTGATCGTTGATTAGCATAGTTTATGAAAATTTTAAATAAAGGAGTCGTCACAAGTCAACTGGGTCGTTATGTATTAAAGTGTCATCTTTTAAATGTCGAGCTTTATGTTTCAATTGCCAAGGTCGGCTAGAACCTTATTGTAATGTTACACTATTTCTTTAAATTTAAATTATGGTATTGTACTATATCTCTTTACGATGTATATTGATTTAGTTGCACCTCGCGTTTCCGCCTCTGGCGGGGTGTGACATTACATCTCTTCATGCCGAAATTCTTTAATATCTCATTGGCATATCCTCTTGACATATGAAGATTCCTTCGTCCATTTGCTTCACCTCAATGCCAAGATAATAAGACATAAGTCTTATGTCTGTCATCTCAAACTCTCTCGTCATTAACTTCTTGAGTCACCAATCATACTTGGAGAATTTCCCGTAAAGATCAAATCATCCACGTACAAGCAGACGAGCAATATACTTCCACTTTCAAATTTCACGTAAAGTGCATATTCACTTAGGCATTTAGTAAAACCATGTTCTTGGAAATACTTGTCAATTCTAATATTCCAAGCATATGGTGCCTGCTTTAGACCATATAAGGCCTTATTTCAACCTTAGCACTTTACCTTCTTGTCCTTTGGCAACATATCCCTCCGATTGCTCAACATAAACTTCTTCTTTGAGAAATCCATTTAGAAATGCAGACTTTACATTCATTTGGTGAATTTTGCACCTATATTGAGCAGCAATAGCAATAATCATTCTTATAGTTTCTAAACGAGCAACAGGAGAAAATACCTCTTCGTAGTTGATCACATGCTTCTGCTTGTAACCTTTTGCCACAAGTCTTGCCATGTACTTCTCCACTTCGCCTTTGGCGTTTTTCTTGGCCTTGTATATCTATTTAACTCCAATAGTCTTTTGGCCTTTTGTAAGGGTCATTAACTCCCACGTATCATTCTTCACTATTGACTTTATCTCCTCGTCCATGGCTTGTCTCCATTTCTTACTTTTCATAGCCTCCTCAAAAACTAAAGGTTCACAATCAGCGTATAACCAAAGAAGGGGTATCTCTTCAGTTACCTCTTAGAGCTCCTGCAAACTTCTTGTCTTTGGTTCTCCTTCACTTGAACTTGAAGGTAAGTCTTGGGTTGGAGTTGGACTTTGAGGTTGTTGGACTTCTTCACTTGATTCACCTGTCTCTTCTTCGTCAATCATAGGAAGAAAGTCATAACTTTCATTTTCCTTAATGCTATAATCCCATGCTTCTTCTTCATCGAACTCCACATCTCTAATCACTACCACCTTCCCCGTGATTGGATTATAAAGCTTATAACTTTTTGATTGTTTGTCGTAGCCAACGAACACATTCTTCTCACTTCTATCATCAAGCTTGGATCGCATTTGGCTTGGAACGTGGACATACGCTATGCTTCTGAATACCCTTAGGTGAGAGACGATAGGCTTCAACCCATTCCATGCTTCTTGTGGAGTCTTGTTTTCTAAACTCTTTGACGGAAAACGGTTCAATAGATATACTGCACAATCAACCGCTTCGGCCCAAAACTCCTTTGGCATTTTCTTACTTTTCAGCATGCTGCAGACCATATTGAGAATGCTTATATTCTTTTTTTCCACCACTCCATTTTGTTGTGGGGAGTAAAGAGCCGTTAGAAATCTCCGGATCCATTATTCTCACAAAATTTGTTAAATTCTTTTGATAAAAATTCTCCACCTCTATCGGATCTCATGGATTTAATTTTTAAACATTTATCTTTTTCAACCACAGTTTTAAATGTCTTAAAAGCTTCAAAAGCTTGGGATTTTTCTTTTAGAAAATAAACCCAAGTCTTTCTTGAAAAATCATCAATAAAAAGTATAAATTAAATATTCTTACCATGAGAGGGTGGAGTAATGGGACCGCACACATCCGTGTGAATTAGTTGTAGAGGCTCCTTAGCTCTTGATGTCGCTTCTTTCGGGAACGAACTCTTAACATGCTTCCCAAGAAGGCATCATTCACACACTTGATTAGGATGATCAATCTGATCTAACTCTTTCACCATTCCCTTTGAAGATAATAACTTTAAGTCACCAAAGTTTAAGTGCATGTACCTCATGTGCTAAATCCACGAATGATCCTTCAAACAACTCTTTAAGAACTTAGCTTCATCATGTTGAATGTTTAGAAGGAACATTCGATTTTTAGTCATAGGCACTTTTGCTATGAGCTTTCCTTCAGGATTTCTTATTGTAGCACTACGATCCTTGAAATGAATATCGTAGTTTTTCTCTAAAAGTTGTCCCAAACTTAAAATGTTACTTTTAAGGTTGGGCACATTGTACACGTCCAAAATATATTGGTGACTTCCATCTTTAGCTCGGATAAGTATCTTACATTTTCCTTTCACCAGTGCCTTTGATTCATCTCCATAGGTAACTTTATCTTTACTATTCTCTATATCCACGAACAAATCTTCTTCACCCGTCATATGGTTGCTCGCACATGAATCTATATGCCATGGCTCTATCATCACTTCTTGTTTGCCATGTCTTGCCATTAGCAAAGTAAGCTCATCTTTATCTTCTACCTCCACAATATTAGCTTTTTCTTCCACTTTTCTTGAGCTACTGTACTCATTGGCATAATGACCATATTTACGAAAATTATAACATTGTATATGAGGCTTACCTCCTCTTTGAGATTGAAAGCCTCTCCCACGATCTCTTCAATATGAATACCATTGGTTTTCATCTTCTTTGTTGACATCTTCTCTTTCTCTTCCTCGTTTTCGCCTTGGGAACTATCACGACCTCGAAAAGTACCGCGTCCTCTTCCTTGCTCCTTTCCATGTAGAAAGTTTTTTTCTCTCTCTTTGAAAGAGACCTTTGAGTATAAAACTTGCTCCAAGGTTTGTTTTCCCTTTCTTTATCTTCAACTTCTCTTCATGGGCTAGTAAGATCCCATGATTTGATCAGTGGTCATAGAGTCTGTGTCTTTTGACTCCTCTATGGGCACAACAATGTAATCAAAGCTTGGTGGCAAAGAGCGAAGAATCTTTTCTATCACCCTTGTGTCACTCAAGCTTTCACCATTTCTCTTCATTTCATTTGAAATGGTCAAGACACAAGTGAAATAATCCGAAATGGTTTCGGATTCCTCCATTTGGAGTTTTTCGAACTCTCCTCTAAGAGTTTGAAGACGTACCTTTTTCACCTTTTCAATTCCTTTGAAAGCATTTTGAAGGATCTCTCACGCTTCCTTAGAAGTGGTTGAATTTGCAACTTTCTCGAACATCTCATCATCAAAACATTGATAGATGAGTGTAAGAGCACTTTGATCCTTCTTTCTTGCTTTTTGCAACCCCACCCTGAGTGGCACTCAACGAACTTTCATCATCAACTTTCTCGACAGCTTTCTCGACTATCTCTCACACATCATGTGAATCGAGTAATGCCTTCATTCGAATGCACCAACTCTCATAATTATCTTTAATAACACGAGGAAATTGAAGCATGTTCATCATGCTCGACATCTTGATCTTCTAGCTCTGATACCAATTTGTTGAAAACTAAAAGGCCTTTTAAGCTTATACTTGATGAAGAAAGGAACACTTAGATAACTTTTACAATTGTAATTTTATTGCTTAACTTTGGTTCATACTTACAATGCATATACTATCTCATATTTAACTAGTTCATGAAATATTCTAGACTCGGGATATTTCATATATCATATTTATACTAGTCTATGAAATGTTTTAGACTCGAGATATTCCATGAACATTCTTATATAATCTAGATTATTCTTAATACATCATCATACTTATCTACACCTAATTTTAGATAAGTCTTACTAGATATTTATATCACATAAGTCTTGCTAGATATTTATATCACACCTTGCTACAATATAAGACACATCTATGAATATTTTTATTTCTATCACACATTGCTACAATATACTACACATCTATGAATATTTTTTTAAGATCCTTCTTCATCGCTTTAAAAGCTTCTTCATTATGGGCTCAGACTTCTATAGATAGTCTGATCTTTATTCGACTGAATCAAGTTTACAATTTAACAATGTCCATGTGGGTTACGCCAAACCCATACTCTTCCCGCATGAAGAGAGATCTAAACGAACAAACAAAATAGTCAAATACAAGTGATCGAAACATCCTCCAAGCCACTTAAGTCAGCAACCAAAACCAACAAATTTCTTATTTACTACTCTAAACCGTAGATACTGACCAGATTCCTTTTAGCAACCCAACTTGCTGTCTTGATCGTTTTGAATCCAATTTAGAGATGTAATAGGTAGTTCAGAGATTCCATATTTTAGCTTAACAGGAGGTATACGTACGTGTACACTTCAACCGTAAAAACTCGGACCATTTCGGCAAAGTATCATTTTTAAGCTCTTCGCCGAAGCAACAGTACGTATGTTTGTTATATAGCTTGTTGATCAATAAACAGCAGTAATTATATTTTCAGAGAAAAAGAAAAGAAAAAACTTGAACACCAGCCCTCCTATATACAGTGAAAGACAAAATGCATATAATCCGACCATAAACATGTAATATGATGACAGAACAGTAAAGTAGAAAACACACATCCAGCGCTAGCTGGACAAAAGTATCCCGGTCTGTCTACGTATAATATAGACGCATTAAACTAGTTGCGAACTCATCAAACATGAGTGAAACGCAAATAACCTTTCTTTGATGGAAGATCAGCTGTCTCGAAACCATTCTTGAACATCTTTTTAGCCTCTTCATTAGATACACTTGGAGCAATCACCACAGCATCACCCTCCTTCCAATTAGCCGGTGTGGCGATTTTATGCTTCGAAGCCTTCAGCAACGAGTCCAAAGCCCTCACCACTTCATCCATGTTCCTTCCCGTGCTTGCAGGATACAGAAAACTCAACTTTATCTACACAAACAATCAATAAATCAATTACTAATAATTTTTTAAAGTAACATGCATATAATTTTAGATACATGTGCGAGTACAAAATATATAACAACCTTCTTATCAGGGCCAACAATGTGCAAGGCACGTGAGGGGACTATCTGTCCGGAAGAGTCTTTCTCATCTGGATCAACCATATTAAGCTGTTTTATGATCTCTCTATTTGGGTCAGCAGCAATTGGATAAGTCACCTTTTTACCACCCTGCATCATATCGTTTAGCATGAATATATATCATTGATCAGCTAACAAGTATGCATGCATTTGTTGGTTACTATACATACGTTGTAGGCTTCGATATCTTTGATCCACTCCTTGTGAGATTCAACATCATCACATGATAAACCTAAGAGCTTCACACCTCTTTGATTAAATTTTTCAGCATATGCAGCCATAGCTCCAAGCTCAGTCGTGCAAACCGGGGTGAAATCACCTATAAATAAAACAATTGAAACAATATAAACGTGTTACATACATATATATATTAGTTAACTCGAAACTTAATGAATATAGAAATGAAATGAACCAGGGTGAGAAAAGATTATGGTGAAGGAGTCTTGAACATAGTCATGTAAATTGATTGTTCCATGAGTTGTTTCAACTTTCAAGTTTGGAAGGTTGTCACCGATGGTTAGACCAGGCATGGTGTTTCTTCTCTTTTGTTTTTCGGTTATGATTTGGGAATAAAGTTGGCTTTGCATGCAGAAAGAATGAAAGAATATAAAACGGGATTTGAGTCTAGAAACGTGGCACAATGTTGAACGTGGCTGCTGCATGTCATGCCACATATGCACCTGTCACCACCACGTATCCACTTGCCATTTTATTTGCTAATTTGGTCAAACATTAGATGTCACTTTGCATTATTAGTGTGATGAACAGGAGGATTTGGGATGCAGCGAATTGCGACGAAGCGTTTTAGATAACACGTATGCTAATTTGTTTGTTAACAGTATTGTTGTCAAATATTTAATATTCGATACTAAAATAATCAACAAACTAACTATAAGGAAGTTATGTTAATTTTATCACGTCTTAAAGAAAACTAGAAGAATCAAGAATGCCATGGCGGACCGACGACTATTTTAGTGAACAAATGTTTTTCATTTTTACGCCTAATTCAAGTAGTTTTCTCTTTTCAACTCCGCTTATCCCGACTACTAAAGAAAACTCATAAAATATATCAAAATGGATGTTGAATTAAAAAAGACAAAATTTTAAAAATATGGTGAAATTAGATCATAAAAAATTAAACGGATTAAAAGATATTTAAATTTAAAATAAAGGTGATTAATTAGTTAGGAAGTCGATACGTATATCCCATTATCGAGCTTTTTATTTTAAATGTTAGGTTCTCCTTTTGTTATTTTTAGTTAGAAGTGACACACGTCACTCAACGACGAGCCCTTATCTTATTTTTTTAATTCTTTCCATAATAAGTTAAAAAAGCTCGATTTTTAAGTTCTTCTAATTTTAGAAGGCTTAAATGCATTATAAACACGCGATAAACATTACAAAATCATCAATTTTTACACATTTACATTAAAAAAAATGCTACATTGCAACATTAGTTTGCGTACACACAGATAGAAGTAGTCTCTCTTTACATGTAATTACAATACAAATAAAGTTGATGCGCCAAAATATGTATTGTAAAAGAAAACCCACTTCAGAGCGACCGCGCAAGCTTTAAGAGGTCAGGAAGCTAAAAATTCTCACAATGCATTAAGGGTTCTCGATATAATCTTAAGGCTATACGCAACGAAGCTTAAGACTTTATCGATAACTCTAACGGTTCTTGAGTATTTTCATATGCTTGACCTATTAAAACTTTTGCAATCTATTGCGTTAGATTTTATTTTCTAATAAATATAAACAGTTCGCCGCATAGAAAACTCATGAGTCTTTTCAAATGTCTTATTCGTAATGTTATCAGCTGGTAAACTATAGAGCACAGACTTGGTTCGTAGTGTTTAATGTTCATCCCCAAAAAAAGGGTGCACAACGTACTATCCATTTCTATACTATGTATCTTTTGTTTAGCCAAACACTGAGCATCATATCATTTCTACATTTTCCGCTGCTGACCTTTTTTTCTGCAATAAATACACACATTAATCTTGAATATAACTAAATCCGATAAAAAAAATTATCCACAGCTATTAATTTTTTTATACAATACAAATATAATAGCCTATGCATAGAATGGAATAATCATTTTGCAGACCATACCTGTTTGAATTAACATTTTCTAGCAAAACAGTGACTTCTCTTTAACGGCCAATGCATTGTTATATGTTTCTTTTGTCCTACACTTTTTCTGTTAATAAAAAAACTATTCATAAACATAATATGTTACAAAAATAAATTAAAACAATCAAACCATGCACATAAATCTACATCCCATATGAATTTCATTTTCCTCAATTTATTTGCATCGGACTCAGATAAAATCATACACAAAAACAATCTAGAATTATCGTCTCTTTTATAAGACCAAAATGCTACAATTCTAAGTATAAATTTATGGAAAAAAAAATAATGATTCCACTAAACAATAAAGCTTTAAGTATTTCAAAGCGTCTGCATATATGCTCCTATATAATATGGTCATTTCTTATAAACATACATTACTATATGTTGTGTTCACTATATACATGTTGTGCATGTTGCAAGTATCCATTTTTGGTAATGTATATGTTGTCATGCGGTTTTCGTACTATCGTGTGTGCATGTTGAATACAGAAATCAGGTGATTAGTAACAAACCTTCACACCTAAGATAGTTTTATGAACGACCATGCTTAATTCAGATGCCCCATTCTGATGTCACTCACAAATTTATAATTGTTGTTTCGAACTAACTACCTTCACTATGGTATTAAGGCAAGCATGGAAGCAACTACAATTGCGGCAGCTGACACCAACATCACGCAACGAAATACTTGAGGCCAGAGTGTACAGGAAGTGGGTGTCCAGAAGCATTATCAAACAAATTGACGTCGCATATTGTTGCATGTTGATAGACATAAAGGTATAAAACACATTAGTTTACATAGAACGACCATTAAAATTACGTACTTTATATAATAACAACTTACCAAAAGCAGGGTAATGCTATACAAGCCTATATGAACCTGAAAGAACAAGAATACTTTAACCACAAACTGAAGATCGGACAGGTTTATAGAATCGCAGGCTTCAGCTGCGAACCCGCAAACCCCTGGCAACAAACTATAGACATCAAACAAGCCTTAGGTTTGGTAAAATCATCACTTTTGACACCATACCACCAACGGATTTCCCATGTCATTACTTCAAGTTCCTTGTATACAATCAAATGGAAACACGCATTGCTAAAGAGGATGAGGATTCAAAGATGCAATACCCAATTCTCACGGGTAAATTTATAACTGCTCATTATTTACGCACAAATACAATAATGGTTTCTAATATTTCTGTATTACCAGATTATATAGGATGCTTACGATCGGTTGACGAACTCAAAGAAAAAGGAGACATGGTGTGGAAAAAAGTAGACATAGAAAACCTAAAGTAAGTATTACCTTACCACAACATTGTTTTATAACAAAACTAAATCTTCATTTTCTCCCTTTTTCCATCACCATCATTATGTCACTATCTTGACAGTGGAAATGTTGTTGAGTTCACTATGCGGAATGAAATGGCCAGAAAATTTGTGCAAGCAAATCTTGAAAGCATGCAACAGCTGGTAATAATAGTTGTTAGCTCATGTCGTGTCACAAAATATAGAGGTACCATATTCACACACCTTCCATATGATTATGATAACCACAATTACTATTATTGCAGACCACTACCAACTAGGTGCAACCCCTGAAACATACTTCTATCTAAGTCCAAACATACTAGAAGCAGAGAAATCAAGAGCAACGTACGTATCTCCCTTTCAAACAATAATATATACACAATACTAACATAAAAATTAAAATATATATTTGTAATCCTCTAATGAAACAGGTACGCATAAAAGTACCAGATCAATCCACCACTTAGGATTTGCAAAACACCTTACCAAGACATCGACAAAGAGAATAACAGGAACAGGTTCCCGTTGAATATACTTCTAAAAAAATCCTGAAAGCTACAAGGTATGCTTAGTAACACGTAAACTACAACAGAAAAAACATTAACAGCGACATAGATTAGCTATAGCCATAACATATATACTATCTCTGACCTCATCTTTAAATTACTTAAGGGAATCTGATTCACTAGTGATGCACAGATTACCAACACCAATACAACCAAAAGCTGGTACTACATATCATGCCACGAGTGTAACTGGAAAGTCACTCAACAAGATAACATTTATAGTTGCGTAGACCACGGATAACAACCTGGACCATACTACAGGTAACAATTCATCGTATACACAATTATGATCTTTTAAATTTACAAAAATTGCATCACATAACAGTCGATTTACATAATCGCATGTACAATTTTAAAGGTACAATTACAGATCCATTTGCATCAGCGCCAATGACTTTCTTCACACCAGTTGCTGATGATATCACCGGATTCACATGTGAACAGTTAATATAATAGCACCCAAACGAGCTTCCACTAGAAATCTTAGCATTTAAAAGGCAACAACATTTGCTTCAATTCCATTTCAATACAACAGGAACAACAGCAAGCTTCATACTTGACACAGTTTTCATTAATAAAAAAAATATGAGGCAATAGGTGCGACATCCACACAACTTGAAGGTAATATCATTCATCCACCTGATACTAGAAACACTTATTTGAAAAACCAATACCTACATATATTTTCTAACCAATCGTAAAATCCAAGAACTCTGCCACCAACTCCTCTAGAGACACAAGAGGAAAGCAGCGCACTAAAACCATAAAAACCCACAAAAAGTGATACCATCAAAAGGCCACTATTTCCAGAACAACCAGGGGACAACAAAAAACAAAAAGGTACGTAAATACACCTTACTTTACATAAACATTACTTTTTATTAAATAAAATATCATACAAGGCACCACACATCCCACTAGACCACCGATTACAAACACACATACAAAAACATCAAAAGTAAACACAAAAGAAAACTTGACAGCATAATAAACACTTATGTTAGGAAACAGTAAGCCACAACACAATTAAAAACCACACCGACAAACTTCAAGATAAAGCCTTCCAGCACCAACATCACAATGGCAACATGCCCTTCTACCTCTCGATAAACATATAAATTTCTCGAGCCTTCAGCTCCACCTCCCTAGCAGAAATCCGCAGCTCCATCAGCTTGATATTATCCTTCCGCCGAAGTTCTTTCAAAAAGTCAGCCATTTTCTGAGGGACATGTTGTCCAGCAACAGTTTCCAGCTCACCAATTAAAAAACCCATCTCACGTATCTCAAGATCAACCTTCATGCAAACCCCAGTAAGCTCTCTTTCCAACTGAATATACTCAATTCTTTTTTTGCGATAATACAAAACCATCGTCTCATCCCATTCAGCCGAATTACAAGCCCTTCGCAGCTTGTTTACACCTAAGTAGCCTTGCCATATATTTCTTTGTTGTTTTATAAAGAAAACTCGCAAAAAAGCTGTGAAAATACATGACATATGCTCCACCTTTATATACCAAAAACCAGCCCCAAAAGGCCAAAAAAACATCACATGCAACCACCCTTTGAATGACATAAAATGTCTGACCTCCATTACTTTTAACTTTCAAAATACTATCATGACAAACAAACAAAACAAAACAGGAACAATCCAGCCTTATACACATACATGCCCAACAAATATTAAAGCATACACTTTTTTTAAATAATGCATACTATTCCCTTCTATAACTTACTGTTGCCATGTTGCATTAATGTTATTATTATTCTCCAACACAATTGTTCCCATACTAATATTTCTTTCAACAGGAACATCACCAAGCACCGCAGAAACAGATATCGGTGAACAAGAAACTACAATAGCAAAAATAGCAGATGTACCAAAAACAACAACCCCAAGTGAAAAGAAGAAAGATGTACAGCAGTAGATGCTATCAGACGACGTGAAAAAAAACACAATTTGAAAGCCGACATCTGAAACACCAGACTTTTGAACCCAAAAAGTGTTTGCCTTATATAGGGGTGAGTAATCCCGACCGACACCCGACTCTCGTCCCGATCCCGACACCCGATTCCCTTCCCGATACCGATCCGACTGTAATTGGGTCGGGAGTCGGTTTATGCTTCGTAATCGGATTCAAGACGGTCGGGAGTCGGGACGGTCCCCAGAAAACGCAGCCAAAATCAAGATTCGGGACGATTCGGGGCCATTATCGGGATTCGGGACGAGTCGGGACTATTATCGGGTCGGGAGTCGGTTTGGGTTTTTCCCCATTATCGGTATCGGGATGGGTCGGGATTCGTCCCGATGCTCACCCCTAGCCTTATAGTATAGGCAACACGCTGATGTAAAATAGTATCAGTATGTACAGTTATGTAAACTAGACTATATAACCCCAACTCCTCTTTTGATAATTGTCTAGCATAATAACCTGCAGCGAGGCGCGGGCAACAAACCTTGTGATGAAGACAAATGCAAAGAATCTAACTACCAACACGCGATAAAAATTACGAAATCATCCATTTTCACACATTTACATAAAATAAATGCTACATTGCAACTTTAGTTAACTTACACGTATACACAAATAGAAGTAGAGTCTCTTTACATGTAATTACAATACATTTAAAGTTGATGCACCTAAATATGTATTGTAGGAGTAAACCCACTGCAAGGCGATCACGCAAGCTTTAAGAGGTCAGGAAGCTAAAAATTCTCAGGAAGCGTTGAGGGTTCTCAATATAATCTTAAGGCTATACGCAATGAAGCTTAAGATTTTATCGATAACTCCAACGCTTCTTGAGTATTTTCAGATGCTTGACCTATTAAAACTTGTGCAATCTCTTATGTTATGTTAGGAATTAGAAATTCCATAGTGAAGAGTCGGTCACCCCAAATATAATCTAGCATAAGTTAGCTCGTAGACATATCGTTATTTATTAGTTTATTAGTTAGTTATTAGCTTAGTTTAGCTTAGTGTAAGACCGTGGAGGAAGGACGGGTCTTTACCCACTGTATGTCTGATCCACAGTCCGACAGGAGGACGTATTAGTTGTAACTATAAATACCCCTTCCATCCTTGGAAGGGGTGGAGCTTCTTAATCTAACCTTTCATTTTTTGTTTTATCTCTCTCTAGAACTCCCTCTCTACTCTCTTCATCTCTAAACATGGCACTCTTGTTTCATCATAATCCTAGACCACCCGAATCAAAAAGTAAGATCCTAACAATTGGCATCAGAGCTCAGCTTTTGTTGTTTGTGGTGATTCTCGTGGTTCGATTCGTATGGTTTTTTAGCGGTCTTTTTGTATGCGTTTTTTTTTATGTGCTGCGGTTTGTATGATGTTTATTGATATGTTGTTGCTGTTGTTTTTATGATGTTTGAAACCATTTATTGCTGCTGGTTTAGTATATGGAATCTGGTTTTACTGTATTTAAGCTGCTGGTTGAATCTGCTGATAACTTTGTGCTGTTTGTATGCCTATTCATCAATGCGGTTTGAAGTCTTGTTCTAATGTGCGGTTTGTCATATTATGTCCAGATTCGACGTACAGGATGCGGTTTGATCTTTCTATGCGTTTTGGTACTAATATGCGTATTGTGTCAAAATGGGTAGACTGCGGTTTGACTTTATAAGACATGCATTTTGACCATGTTGAAAGCGATTTGATTATGACTGCGTTTTGTTGAAAAAGCGGTTTGACTTATCAATGCGGTTTCTCTCTGGAAAACTGATGCGGTTTGTCACAATTTTAATTATGCGGTTTGACTTTTGAGTCAACTACGGTTTGTCAATAAATGGTCAAAGTCAACTGCGTTTTGGTACCTAAGCGTTTTGCTTAAGTGAATGAAAGAGATGCGGTTTGAGTGAATCTGAAGTGCGGTTTGTAGGAAAATGATTTTAAGATGCAATTTGAATTGGTCTAAAGAGATTAAAAGGATAATCAACATCAATGCCTTCAGTCTAAATGCATCTTTATCATCGACATCAATAAACATCATAAACAATATCAACACATATAAATATTCATCTACATCATCTAACATCATCAGATTCAACCACAATTAAAGCATAAGTCTGCATCAACATACTATCATTCAATACTCATCATTCTATCTGAAACATACTACAAAATCATCAAACATAAACGAGCAACGACCTTCAAAGATCTAAGCATCCCATCAGTTTCGAGCATACAAATCACTACTTAACCTAAACTCATATATCATATATCATATAAAGATCAACATCAAGTCTCAATCTTAACCGTTATGACACAAGATCTCAGTGTTGTTTGTTTTCATTCGATATCTCATATGAGATTTCGTGTCATTAATATGACCTATACAAACACATCATCATAGATCTACCATTTTGGAAGTATCACATCACTTATATTCGAACCTTTAAGAAAGAATGATAATAATTGTATTATCCTCTCTGTTAATACAAATATCGTCATTAAACGTTATTTATATTTTTGATCTTTACCTAAGTTTTGTTAACGACAAAAGTAAATTTAATTTGCATAAAAGCTTAAAGCTTGTCAAGTTTAATAGATATTAAAACAAGCTTTTTCAAATAATATATTCATCATTCAAGCATTTACATTTATGATTAGTGACATCTTGATATGACTCTAATCATTATGTATGATAGTAGTTTTTAGAATGTGTTAGGTTCTTAAAACCAAAACTACTTAATACTTGCATATTTCTAAAATAGAAATACAACATATGACATCATGTGATGCATCATGGAAATCATTGGAAGATTTCATTAGATATTTTTGTGGATTTGTACTCTTCATATCTTGCACAATCTCACTTAGATATAGTTGACTTTAGCAAAGATTTTGATATCTTGGCTATCGGACTGGTGGTACCAAATGGTACACTGCAAGGAACCCTTTAAGGGTTCTCGTGGTCCGTGGACGCTCCCCGTCCATTTTGGCTATAAATAGCAAAGCCAAACCAAGTAGTTTTTCATCTCTTTCTACTATACTCTCATACATATCTTCTCTAACCTTTCTAACTCGGTTTCATATCATATTAGTGATCTCTCTTTATAGCAAAAGATCAAGTCACATTCAAGCTTCAAACGAGAAGTTGGAAGTCTTGTTTGTTTAGTGTTGTATGATCTAGTGTTGATTCATACTTCATTGTTGTATTAAACCATCATAATCTTGTGAGTGTGAGTGGTTAGTATTTTAGTCCTCAAAATACATTGTGTGTGGGAGTAGTTGTACCCTTGGAAAGAACTCGACATCTAGCTTAGTGTCGGAAATAGTGTAAGCGAAGTGTAAAGGTTTTCTCCGCCGGTGAAAGGAGCTTGTTGACTAGTGAAGTTAAACTCTCGAGTGTGAGACTCGGGGAGTGGAGTAGGGCAAGGAAAAAGAGTCCTTATAGACCGAACCACTATAAACAACTTGTTGTGGTTTGATCATTTATTTCCTTATGTACTCTTTACATATTGCTTGCATATTTTATCAACATATCCAAGATCTATATCAATTGATCTTTCAATAAGTTTCAAAACAAAGTTTTTAATTGGTAAACTATTCAACCCCCCTTCTAGTTTTCTACAATTGGTACCAGAGCCTCGTTGCTCAAGAATTTCTAAAATAACTTGTATTTTATAAACTTGAAACGATCCATGGATTCTGAAAACTTTAAAGAAGGGCAATCTATGCAAATACCACCACTCTTTGAAACCAATGGATTTATCTATTGGAAAAACCATTTTGAAACATATGTAAAATCAAAAGATATAGATCTTTGGTTTATTATTGTTAAAGGGATTTTAGTTCTACAACAAAAGATATTTCGTTGATGAACAAAAGAAATTAGTTGCTAAAAATAATGAAGCTAAAATGATGCTTTATAATGCTTTACCTAGAAAAGAATATGAAAGAATTTTATATGTGAAACCGCCAAAGATATTTGGGAATCTTTAAATGTTACACATCAAGGTAATTCACAAGTCAAGGATAACAAAATTGATCTTCTTGTTCAACAATATGAACAATTTGTTATCCCTGAAGATGAAACCATTGATTGTGGCTTTGCTCGCTTCAATACTATTATTACATCACTTAAAGCACTTGATGAATCTTTTCGTAGTAAGAACTTTGTCAGGAAATTTCTTAGAGCACTTCATCCCAAATGGAGAGCTAAAGTGACCTCTATTGAAGAATCAAAATATCTCTCAAAAATGTCACTAGACGAGCTAATTGGCAACCTCAAAGTTCACGAAATGGTAATGGAGAAAGATTCGGAGATCATCAAAGGAAGAAGGGAGAAGATCAAATTTGTCGCTCTAAAAGCAAAGGAGGAATCAAGCGATGACGACGAATCTTGCTCCGGTAGTGAAGATGAGGAGTATGCCATGGCCGTTAGAGATTTTAAGAAGTTCTTTAGAAGAAGAGGAAAGTTTGTAAGACAACCTCGAGAAGAAAAGAAGCCATTCCGAAAAGATCGGGATGACAAAAGGGTAAAGGTGAAAGAAAGTGTTTTAGATGTGGTGATGCAAGTCATCTCATAGGAGAATGTCCCAAGCCACCTAAAAGCAAAACTCAACGAGCTTTTGTAAGTGGTGCTTGGAGTGATAGTGAAGACGATGAAGAATCAAGCAAGGAAGAGATCGCTCTAATGGCACATGAGTCAAACGAGGTACTTTCCGACTCTTCTTATTCTTCTATAGATGATGACACTTTGCAAAACAATATAATCAATTGTGTGAGCTAAGTCTAAAATTATAACTAAAATAAATTTTTAAAACCAAAAGGAATTTTGGAAAATGAAGTATATGAGTAGAAAGAAAAAGCAAAACGAATTGAAAAAGGAAAAGCAAATGACGATGATTGTAAATCATGTCAAGAGCTTAATCTTGAAATAGAAAAACTAAAGCTCACACAAGAGGTTCTAATCGAAAATAATTCTAAGTTCAAAAGGTTTAACAAAAACATCACTCTTGCCGATGAAATAGTTAAAATCCATAAAACACCAGGAGACATGAATGGGCTAGGTTCTAATGAGGTATTAATTCCAAAGAGTCAAAACAAAACGGTCGAAAAGGACGAACATTCGTCAAAGCCACTGCGAAGACATCACGGACCGGACGGAACCAAAATAAGGGTTCCGTCCGTTGCAAAATGGTGCCGTGGGTACCTCAACAGACGTAATGTTTGCAACACGGACCGCATCGAATTTGTCAAAGTAACAAAGAAAACCAATGATAGTATTAAACTAAAACCGATGTTACATCGAGTAGGACTTGCCAAAATGAATTTAGATCAAAACTACTCAACAACGATATAAAACACCTTTTGCCAAACGCCTTTCCTAAGAGCAACCACAACGCATACAACCCAACTACCAACACAACGGTTGGAATCAAAACTTTCTAGACCATATCAAACTCCAGATTACATGTCATGGAACTCTTACCCATCGCTTCCATACATGAATCAAATAAATGGTATGTTTAACCCAAACGGACCCATGAGATATTGGGGACCAAATGCTTGAGTTATTTACTTCTTAGGTATGCTTGAAAGTTGGATTGGAACCCGATGAATGGATAAAGATAGTGGATGCCCACGGCATATGACGGGCAACAAAAGTCTCTTCTCATCAAACCAAGAGTACGACGGAGGTAATGTCACTTTGGTAGTAATCTCAAAAGCAAAATCATTGGCAAAGGTACGATCGCTCATAACTCCCTAACTATTGAAAATGTTGCTCATGTGGATAGGTTAGGATTTAATCTACTTAGTATTAGCCAACTATGTGATAAAAAGTATAAAGTACTATTTGATGAAAATGGTAGTAAAATACTAAAAGATGGTATCACCATAGCTAAAGGAGTTAGGAAAATAACATATCGTCATGAAAATAGATAAAACATCTAATGACAAACTTTGCCTAACAACGTTAGACGATATCTCATCTCTTTGGCATAGACGCTAGGTCACGCTAATATGAGACTTATACAAAACCTATCTTCAAAAGAGCTAGTTAGAATTTACCAAAACTAAAATATGACCAACACTTTTGCGACGCTTGCAAAATTGGTAAACAAACACATAGTAGTCACAAATCTAAAAATATGGTGTCCACATCTAAGTGTCTAGAATTATTACATATGGACTTGTTTGGACCATCCGCTATAAGAAGCTACAGAGGCAACTTATACACTTTGGTCATAGTAGATGATTACTCAAGGTTTACTTGGACGTTGTTTTGAAAACTAAAAATGAAGCTTTGATAAATTTGAAATTCTTAGCAAGAAAATTCAAAACCAACTAGGTGTTAAAATTGTGTCAATCCGAACGGATCATGGTCGTGAATTTGACAACGAAACCCAATTTGGAAACTTTTGTGATACAAATGGTATAACACATAACTTTTCCGCTTCACGAACACCTCAATCAAATGGAGTAGTAGAACGAAAATAGAACAATTCAAGAAATGAGTAGAACAATGCTTAATGAACAAAACATTCCTCAAAAGTTTTGGTGTAACGCTGACACTTCTACATATATTTTAAATAGAGTCTTAATCGTCCTTTCTTAAACAAAACACCATATGAACTTTATAAAGGTAAAAAGCCAACGTTAGGATATTTTAGAGTCTTTGGTTGTAAATGCTTTATTCTTAATACTAAGGATTATCTCACCAAGTTTGACCCAAAGTCTTATGAAGGTGTATTTCTTGGTTACTCTCAAACTAGTAAAGCTTACATTGTCCTAAATAAAGAAACAATGATAGTCGAGGAATCGTTGAACATAACATTTGACTAAAGTCCACCTCCTCTAAGACATCACCTTGGTAGATGATGACTTAGTTGAAATTCAAATAATAGAAAGTCAAATTAATAATAACAAGGAAGATGAACCATTAAATAAGGAAATTATAAACATCAAAGAATCTAAAAGTCATCCTTTAGAAAAGGTCATAGGACAACTTAATCAAAGAACCTTAAGGTCACAAGCCCAAAATCAAAGTAATTATTATTTTTTTTGTATCCACCATTGAACCTAAAACCATAAATGAAGCAATAAATGATGAATCATGGGTAATAGCCATGCAAGAAGAATTAAACCAATTCGTTAGAAATGATGTTTGGAAATTAGTTCCAAAACCCAAAGATCAAACTATAATTGGAACAAAATGGGTCTTTCGAAATAAAATGGACGAAAATGGTGTAGTATCTAGAAACAAAGCTAGGCTTGTTGCACAAGGTTATAATCAAAAATAGGGGATTGACTATGATGAAACTTATGCACCGGTAGCTAGACCTGAATCTATTAGAATATTACTTTCTTATGCATGTGCTTATGACTTTAAATTATTTCAAATGGATGTTAAAAGTGCTTTCCTTAATGGGTTTATTAACGAAGAAGTGTATGTTGCTCAACCTCCCGGTTTTACCGACTTTGAGAAACTACGTCATGTCTTCAAACTCAAGAAAGCATTGTACGGCCTTAAACAAGCACCTAAAGCTTGGTACGACCGACTTAATACTTTTCTTGTTGATAACAAATACACTATAGGATTAGTAGATAATACTCTTTTTACCAAGAAAAAGGAATCACAAATTATCATTGTTCAAATATACGTTGATGACATTATATTCGGATCAACTTGTCAAGAACTATGTGATGATTTCTCTAAAATCATGCACGACGAGTTTGAAATGAGTATGATGGGTGAATTAAACTTCTTTCTAGGACTTCAAATTAAACAACTAGAAGATGGCATTTTCTTTAACCAATCTAAATATATAAAAGACATGCTTAAGAAATTTGGTCTT